>OX578143.1:101381880-101614380 GCA_951213105.1 Amaurobius ferox | reverse complement strand
AAGTAATAGGTTTTTCTTATAGTAGATATTTATATTCTTTTCAAGATATTAAATTTTCGACGATTAGTCGTCATTTTCATTGATTTAGCATCAGTTTTATCTATTTGACGAGATTTTCGTTAATATGGCAACATTTAAAAAAATCGCAAAGTTGGCGACATTCTGCCAAATTCATCACCAAAATCTCGCCAAACGTTATGGATGGAGAAATAAGTTACTCTTACAGCAGATAAATGACTATTGATGTTCAAATACAAAAGTATTACTGAAAGTATCATTTCTCATGAATGCAACGAGCTAGATCCACGAGAATGATGTCACCCAATTTATCGCATGATATTACAAATGAAAAGTGAACATGTGTCTCAATAGTTAAAATTTTTACTTTCCTTATATACATAATGTATAAAGATGGTATTGTGACGGGGTCGAAAATTCGAATTCGAGTTTTCGACGGGAGAGCACGTTTCAAGCATCCATGATCACGAATCGAACATTTTTGAAGTGATGTCTGTGTGTGTGTGTGTGTGTGTGTGTGTGTGTGTCAGTGAGTCTGTGGAGACGATATCTCACGAACGAATGGAGCGATTCGAATGAAATTTGGTACAATAATCAAAATCCGTGAATACGGGAAGCCTATTGTTTTTAAACACAATCGAATGTTCAGAACTGCCTTAAATTTTTGCGTGAAATTTTGAAAAATCATCAAAAAATCAAAACCTCTAATAAAGTTACGCAAATAGACGTTACTTATGTAATTTTTCATCAGAAAACGATTGACCTAAATTTTAGAACGCTAACATGAATCGTTCGCGGGATATTGTACATTTTTTAAAAAAATTATCAAAAAATCACATAAATTAAAAATATATATTAACTGATGAGAAACATGTACACTTTTTATATATAATAGCTATATAAATAAAATTGAAAATCTGTGTGTCTGTCTGTCTGTCTGTTTGTCCCATCATCACGGGAGAACGGCTAAACAGAATTTGATGAAATTTTATGGGTAGCCTAGAAATAGCCCCACTTAAAATTTAGCCCATGTTTTGAGTTTCTACGACCAGTGGTTCTCGAGATATTAGTAAAACACGAAATTTTCATTTGTCTCATCATCACGGGAAAACGGCTGAACCGAATTTAATGAAATTTTGTGGATAACCTTGAAATAGACCCCCATAAATTTTGTCCAAGTTTCAAGTTTCTAAGACCAGGGGTTGTCGAGATATTAATGAAAAACGGAACATTTTCTTTGGAGATCTACTCTCCAACTCCGTGGTATATCCAAACGGAAAGGATGAAAATCGTTTGTTTAAAACGCCAAAATGAAATAAAACTTTATTTCTGAGTTTGGTGCAGGATTTTTGCATTAATTAGTCACTATAGGAAAACATGAATTGTTTGAAACATGAATTTAAATGGAAAAATCTACCTCCATGGTTCATCTTTCACATGCTTAACGATGTAAAGTATAAAGAAATCAAAATGGCTATATAATTTCGCATTTTATGAGGAAGATTGTATTTTATATCCTGTTGCTCGGCAACGGAATGAAATTAAATGTGTTGTTAATATTTATTATTATTTTTTCTATTTTTATAATAAATAAATGGATGTAAAAATATATTTTATAAATGAACGGTTTGATTGTTCTTTTAATTATATATATTGCGGACTGCGTACATCACTTTCATTTATTTTAGCAAAGAGGTTTCAAGCTCATATATTGTGTTTAGCTAATAAACTCATATATTGTGTTTACCCAATAAATTCACTTGGCCGATTGTTGAAGCAGAAAAAGAGTAGAACGGGTGTATGTATCTTCTAATACAATTTTAGTATTTTCGTTTAGTATATACAAACGGGTTCAGAATATTTTATTCTTCAGATCTGCAAATTCAGAGCTACGAATTTAGCGGAATATCTCTAAATAACTTGGTAACTTTTATTAAACTTAACCAAATTAGCGAAAATGTCTCCAAATTGATAAAAATGACCCAAATCAATGAAATTAAATTTGTTTTTTTAGAATAGAGTACTGAAATGATGTTTCTGTAGCATTTGTCGGTCAGTCCATCCATCCTACTTAGTAACACCTTTAACGAATTTTTTTAATATCACCAAATTGGTAAACATATTTCTAAATCCATAAAAATATCATGAAATTGATAAAATCGAGCTTAATGAATGAAATTAATTATGTTTTGTTAGAGGGAATAGTATTGTGATGATGTTTCGTCAATTTGTCGCGAAATGGGACTATCAGTTCTACAGTCCCACTTGGCAATAAATTTGGCGATTTTTTAATCGTTATCGCTAAATCGACGAAAATGTCGCCAAACCTTCCATGGAGATTGCATTATTCAGATGATTTCCACCAATTTATTTGAAGCAAATGATATCATGTCGCTTAACAACGGATCCAATGTGTTATGTGTCATACGATTTTTATTAAATCTTTTCCGATTTGAATAATAAAGATATGTATATAAAATAAATTTCATTAACATTCCATTTTTGACTGGATAATATCAATTACGGTCTTCAGTTTTAAACATCATTATTATTGATATTTTCGGGGACTGTTGATTCAGGGATTACTGATATTTTCAAATTATTATGGAATTGTTTTATTATGACGAAAATTGTTGAAACTCGTATATAGTACGTTGTACTACAATCTTCTACAAATGCACGGGTATATCTTCTAATCTACGAGAATATAAGTAGTACAGGTATATTGGCATATATTTTGACATATATTGGCATATATTAGAATCAATTACGACCTTCTGGTATTAAGATTACAAGGATTTTTTATACTTTCAATTTATTACGTCATCTCTTTTATTTTGCCAAATATTTTTGAGACTCATATTGCAATACGGGTAAGCTTCTGCTAACCCACTGACATCTTTTCTAATCTGCGACAATATAAGTAGTACGGGGTTGCATATATTGATTCAATTCCTTTTTTTTTTAAATTTGCTTACAAAAGGGGCCAGGATGTTTTATTCTTCAGATCTGCCCGTGAAGATAATTTTGCATAGTGAGAACAGATATTCTTAAACTTCTCTTTAAGAGCAATAAATTTAATATATTAACAGAATTTGCACATGATTGCGAATTATAAAGCTCTTTATATTATATACTCCGTACGATGAACGGGTATGCTGCTAGTCATACAATAAATTTGGTGACATCATTCTCGTGGATCCATTCATGAAAAAAGATACTTTGAGTAATACATTTGTATTTGAACGCCAATAGTCATTTATCTTTTGCAAGAATAAGATATTTCTTCGTCCATAACGCTTGGAGAGACTTTGGCGATGAATTTGGTCGCATGTCGCTAACTTGGCGACTTTTTTAAATGTTGCTAAATTAACGAAAAACTTACCAAATGGATAAAAATGACGCTAAATCAATGACGACTCATTGATGATGACGACATGGAAAATGACTATTCATTTACGATAATTCAATATCTTGGAAAGAATATAAATAACTATATAAAAATCTTTTTTTTTTTACTTTCCCTGCAATACATGGTAATGTATAGGAAAAGTATTGGAATCATGTCGAAAATCGCAACTCGAGTTTTCGACGGATCTACACGTTTCGAGACCTCTAGAACATGAAAAAAACATTTTTAGCGTGACGTCTGTATGTTTGTCTGTGTGTCTGTCTGTGCAGATTTTGTATCCACTCTAACTAAAAAACTAATTGACCGAATTTCACAAAATTTGATAGGTAAGTCACTTATGGGGCATCCTGGTGCGGATTAGATTTTGGTACGATTTGGAAAAAAATAACCTGCCTTTTTTTGCAAAATGGCCCGCAAAAATTATCAAAATCTAAACTAAAAAGCTACGTATGCTCAAATATATCCATTAAATGCTTGTTTAATACGTAATTTTTAACGAAGAAAAGAATAAGACCAACCCCATTACACTAGGACTAGCCGTTCTCGAGATATATTAGTTTTTTTCGTATTTTCACCACGCCATCTTTGAAAATAATTCCAGTTATCAAATGAGAACGAAAATTGAATTAAATGTGAATTAAATTTAATTAAAATAAAGAGAACGTGGATATAAGTCAGCAGGGAAAGTCATGTGCTGCCCACATCAGATTTTTACTTTTCCTGCAATACATGGTAATGTATAGGGAAAGTATTAGAATCATGCCGAAAATCGCAACTCGAGTTTTCGATGGATCTATACGTTTCGAGACCTCTGCAATATGAAAAAACTATTTTTAGCGTGACATCTATGTGTGTGTATGTGTGTCTGTCTGTCTGTCTGCCTGTCTGTACAGATTTTGTATCCCCTCTAACTAAAAAAATAATTGCCCGAATTTCATAAAATTTGGTAGGTAAGTCACTTGTGGGCAAATCTGATGCTGATTAGATTTGGATACGATTCGGAATAAAAGAACCCGCTTTTTTTTTGCGAAATGGTCCGCAAAAGTTTGAATCCACTCTTGCTAAAAATCTATTGGACCGAATTTCACAAAATTTGGAGGATAAGTCGCATGAGGGTCACCCTGGTGCTGATTAGATTTTGGTATGATTCGGAAAAAATTAACCTGCCGTTTTTTGCAAAATGATCAGCAAAAATCGACAAAATCTAAAATATAAAACTACGTAAGCTGAAATGTGTCCGTTAAATGCTTGTTTTATACGTAATTTTTAATGAAGAAAAGAATAAGATCAACCCCTTACACTAGCACAAGCCGTTCTCAAGATATTTAAGTTTTTTCATATTTTCTCTACGCCACCTTTGAAAATAAGTCCAGTTACCATATGAGAACGAAAATTAAATTAAAAGTGAATTAAATTTAATTAAAATGAAGACAACGTGGATATAAATAAGTCTGCAGAAAAAATCATGTGCTGCCCACATCAGATTTTTACTTTCCCTGCAATACTTGGTAATGTATAGGGAAAGTATTGGAATCATGCCGAAAATCACAACTCGAGTTTTCGACGGATTTACACGTTTCGAGACCTCTAGAATACAAAAAAAAAACATTTGTAGCGTGGCGTCTGTGTGTGTGTCTGTCTGTCTGTGTGTCTATCTGTGTGTCTGTCTGTACAATGTATCTATCCACTTTAACTCAAAAACTAATGGACCGAATTTTATAAAATTTAGTAGCTAAGTCACTTGTATGTGACCCTGGTGCTGATTAGTTTTTGGTACGATTCGTAAAAACAGAACTCACCTTTTTCTGCGAAATGGCCCGTAAAAATTTAATGTATCCGCTCTAGCTAAAATACTAATTGACCATATTTCACAAAAATTGGTAGATAAGTTACTTGTTGGGTACTCTAGTGCTGATTAGAATTTGGTACGATTCGTAAAAGAAGAACCCACCTTTTTTTACGAAATGGCCCGCAAAAATTTCATTTATCCATTCTAGCTAAAATACTGATTGACTAAATTTAAAAAAATTTGGTAGATAAGTTACTTGTGGTATACTCTGGTGCTGATTACATTTTGGTACGATTCGGAAATGAACAATCTGCCTTATTTTACGAAATGGCCAGCGAAAATCGACAAAATCTAAAAAAAAAGACAAAGTAGTGTATGCTCAAATGCATCAATTAACTTTTTGTTTTATACGCAATTGTTGAAGAGGCAAATAATATAACACACTTTATTATACTTTAGGACTAACTGTTCTCAAGATAATTGAGATTTCTTGCATTTTTGTTACGCCGCTTTAGGAAAAGTGTCCAATTTACCAAAAAAAAAAAAAATTGAATTAAAAATGCATATTTAGTGTTATTTGGTGAAATTAAACTCAATCTAATGAATTATTACAGAAATAAAGAAAATATGATTTTGAGTTTGCAGGGAAAGTCATGTGCTGCCCACATCAGATTTTTACTTTCCCTGCCATACATGGTAATTTAGAGGGAAAGTATTGGAATCATGCCGAAAATCACAACTCGAGTTTTCGACGGATCTACACGTTTCGAGACATCTAAAATACGAAAAAACCATTTTTAACGTGGCGTCTGTGTGTGCGTCTGTCTGTCTGTCTGTCTGTGCAATGTATGTATCCACTCTAACTCAAAAACTAATGGAACGAATTTCATAAAATTTGGTAGGTAAATCACTTGGGCATGACACTGGTGCTGATTAGTTTTCGGTACGATTCATAGAAACAGAACCCGCCTCTATTTGCGAAATGGCCCTTAAAAATCTCATATATACACTCTAGCTAAAATACTAAATGACCAAATTTCACAAAATTTGATAGATATGTTACTTGTACGATACTCTAATGCTGATTAGATTTTGGTATAAATCGGGAAAAAACAACCTGTCTTTTTTTACGAAATGGCACGCAAAAATGTCATGTATCCACTCTAACTAACCAAATTTCACAAAATTTTATAGATAAGTTACTTGGGGGATACTCTGGTGCTGATTAGATTTTGGTATTATTCGGAGAAGAACAACCTGCCTTTTTTTACGAAATGGCCCTAAAAAATCGCAAAATCTAAAAAAAGCTGCTTATGTTCAAATATATCAATTAAATGCTTTTTTTATACGTAATTTTTGATGAAGAAAATTATATAAACAACTCTATTACTCTAGAACTATCCATTCTCGAGATATTTGAGATTTTTCGCATTTAGTTATGCCACTTTTAGAAAAATGCCTAATTACCAAATAAAAAGAGAAATCGAATTCAAAATGCAAATTTAGTTTTATTTTGTGCATTTAAACTCAATTATTAAATGAAAAGAAATATGAATTTGAGTCTGCAGGGAAAGCCATGTGCTGCCCACATCAGATTTTTACTTTCCCTGCAATACATGGTAATTTATAGGGAAAGTATTGGCATCATGCCGAAAATCGCAACTCGAGTTTTCGACGGATCTACACGTTTCGAGACCTCTAGAACACGAAAAAACCACTTTTAGTGTGACGTCTGTGTGTGTGTCTGTCTGTGCAGATTTTGTATCCACTCTAACTAAAAAACTAATGGACCGAATTTCACAAAATTTAGTAGGTAAGTCACTTGTGGGCGTGTCTGGTGCTGATTAGTTTTGGGTAGAATTCGGTATAAAACCCCGCCTTTTTTTATGAAATGGCCCGCAAAAGTTTGTATCCACTCTAACCGAGAAACTAATGAACCGAATTTCACAAAATTTGGTAGATAAGTTACCCATGGGACTTCCTGGTGCTGATTAGATTTTGGTATGCTTCAGAAAAAAATAACCTGCCTTTTTTTGCAAAATAGCTCGCAAAAATCGCAAAAATCTAAAATAAAAATTTACGTAAGCTCAAATATATCCATTAAATGCTTGTTTAATACGTAATTTTTAACAAAGAAAAGAATAAGATCAACCCCATTACACTAGGACTAGCCGTTCTCGAGATATCTTAGTTTCTTCGTATTTTCTCTACGACAGCTTTGAAAATAAGTCCAGTTATCAAATGAGAACGAAATTTGAATTAAATTTAATTAAAATAAGGAGAACGTGAATATAAGTCTGCAGGGAAAGTCATCTGCTTCCCACATCAGATTTTTACTTTCCCTGCAATACATGGTAATTTATAGTGAAAGTATTGGAATCATGTCGAAAATCGCAACTCGAGTTTTCGACGGATCTACACGTTTCGCGACCTCTAGAATACGAAAAAACTATTTTTACCGTGACGTCTGTGTATGAGTCTGTGTGTCTGTCTGTCTGTCTGTGCAGATTTTTTATCCACTCTAACTAAAAAACTATTTGACCGAATTTCATAAAATTTGGTAGGTATATCCCTTGTGGGCAAATCTTGGGACTGATTAGTTTTGGGTACGATTTGGAATAAAAGAACCCACCTTTTTTTGCGAAATGGCCCGCAAAGATTTTTATCCACTCTAGCTAAAAATCTAAAGGACCGAATTTCACAAAATTTGGTAGATAATTCGGTTGTGGGTCTCTCTATGAAATAACAAGAAATGTGCACAAGAAACATATATTTTGTGCACCAAGGGGTTTGCTTCCTTATAAAAACCTTTTGCCATCTAAACATTTCAGCTATGTCTCATGTATATATTAAACGGTTTTTTTTTCGAATCAAAATTATAATACAAACATTGCAAATATAGAAAAAAGTTATGACAAATACCATTCCAGAATCCTTCTCTTTTGCGGTATCTTTATCTCGCAAACGAGCTAAGTTTGATGCGTTTTCATTTTCAGTTGTGGCCAAACACGTACCGATATCTTCTTCACGAGCTACACGCTTTAAAGCATCAGTAGATTGTTTTATAATAGCTCGCGTATTTTGAGGAGTAGCAACTTATTAACAAATAAAAATAAAAAAATTCTTTAGAAGCAAGCTTTTGTATGAATCAAACAATTTCAATTTTATATTATGTATCAAATTACATATTAGATAATTTTACTAAAAAATGAGGTTGTATATAAAGCACTAGTAATTGTATAAAAATTGAATACATGAAAATTCTTTTTAACATTGTTTCCCCCAAAAGCTTTCTAAATTTGAGATTCTAATGGAAAGTACATATTTCTCAAAATCTTTTTTAATTTGAGATTTTAATAAAAAGTACATATTTACCAAAACATTTTTGAATCTGAGAGTTTAATGGAAAATACATATTTAAGAACTCCTGAATAAATTCCACTTCCTTTTAGAATAATGTCCCTCTGGTTCTGTGTGTCTTTGATAAATAGACACAATAACTAAGAACACATAAACATATTGCAATGAAATGTAATATTAAGATACAGTATGAGGTAGGCGATAGGCATTTACTTTAATTTTTTTTTAATTTTGCTAAAATTAATTTAAAAGCGGTACATTATATGGGTTTTGTTAATTTAAATATATATAGAAATGTTTAAGGGTGCATTTTTATTCCTTAACATACATTTTTTTACATAACATTTTAACATACATTTTGTTTCCTAGAACGTTATATGATCTCAAATTATTTTTACAAGAATATTTTTATTTATACACTTTAGAATCAAAAGTTTAGTAATGTAGTGAGTATGTGATTTGGATCTGAATAAAAATGACGAATGTTATCTTTACAGATGAATGGCAATTCGCTTTGTAATCGGACAGAACGCGTGTGCTGGTGTGGAGTGAACAAAATATCCGTAACCTGTCCAATAAATTATTAGTCTGATTCTCGTAGTAGTGGGCTGGCTTTCAATTGGGAAGTCTAATTGACCTTCATGTTCTTGCATTTGATACTGTAACGGCACGAATGTATCACGACGAAGACCTTCATCTCTATGCCAGATTTTATGCAGTAGTAGAATTTCTAAATTTATATTTATTGGGCCACATCGCTCGTCCACATAAAGTGAACGTAGTGGAGGACTATCTTCATAGCATGACCAGCGTATTCCTTGGATCTCAATATCATCACAAATGTTTGATATGCCTGCGAGAAAGTTTGTTTGTTCGATACAGACCATCCGATTTATCAGAATTGGCAAGGTATCTGTTTGAATGCCCACGTTTAAAATGCTAATGAACCGTTCTCAAAATATTACTTGTGTTTCAAACAGATTTAGCAAAAACATCATCCAACATTAAAAAAAATCTGATGTGAGCAGCACATGACTTCCCTTATATAATGCAATGAATTTACTACTTTTACAGTAAAAAATAGGTTATTCTTATAGTAGATACTTATATTCTTCCCAAGATATTGAATTTTCGTTAATTAGTCGTCATTTTCATCGATATAGAATCATTTTTATCCATTTGGCAAGATTTTCTTTAATTTGTCAGCGTTTAAAAAAATCGCCAAGTTTGCGACATTCCGCCAAATTCGTCGCCAAAATCTCACCAAGTGTTATGGACGGAGAAATAAGTTATTCTTATCGCAGATAAATGACTGTTGGCATTTAAATACAAATATATTACTCAAAGTATCTTTTCTTATGGCTAGATCCACAAGAATGATGTCAACAAATTTATCGCATGATATTACACATTAAAAGTGAACATGTTTCTGTACAGTTAATATATTTTTTTAATTCATGGAATTTTTTGATAAATTTATTTGAAAAATGTACAATATCTCGAGCACGGTTCATGCTAGCGTTCTAAAGTTTATGTCAATCGTTTGCTAAGGAAAATTACATAAGTAATGTCTATTTGCGTAACTTTATTAATGGTTTTGATTTTTTGATGATTTTTTCAAAATTTCACTCAAAAAATTAGGAGGGGGGGTTCTGAACATTCGATTCCATTTAAAAGCAACAGGCTTCCAATATTCACGGATTGTGGTTTTTGTACCAAATTTCATTCGAATCGCTCTATTCGTTCCTGAGATATCGTCTCCACAGTCTCACTGACACACACACACACATATACTTTCACACACACAGACATCACCTCAAAAATGTTTGATTCGTGATCAGGGATGCTTGAATCGTGCTCTCCCGTCGAAAACTCAAATTCGAATTTTCGACCCCGTCACAGTACTTTCCTTAAATATTATGTATATAAGGAAAGTAAAAATATATATTGTTAAAAATACAGAACACAACAACAAAACGAAACTTATGCTGGTGAAATTTGAAAAATATTTTTGCACATGGAATGAGTCCAGAGATCTGCCAAATTGCATATTTTAATAAAAATATATAGAACCTTTTTTACAGGGTTCATGGATAAATCCTTTTTTTCGACAAAAATATTTTACAGCTAAAAAAGTCGTGTCTATTAATAGGAAAGTGAATGTACAACATAGATTCCAGCGTCTCCAGTGGCGAAATAAAGAAATTGGAATACCTGTCTCAAACACGAAGCAAGTTAGAGGAAATTTTTCAATTGCAAACTTGTAGCACGTTCTATATTATATATGAAAAAATGTGCGGTTTGCACATAACATGTATACAGACGATAAAAAAATTTACAGAAAAAGAATAATTAATGCCCTGCATCATTTGCCTACCATTTTTATACAGCATTTATATTTTACTGCAAAAGAGATAATTCTAAATAAATTAAAATTAGTTGTGTTAAACTTGTTACTCGGATTTTTTTTTTCAAATGTATTTCTCTGCATTTTCATCAGACGTATAATCAATAAGTAGCCTAAAAACCGATGTTAGTTAATTTCATTCTTTATCGTCTGGGTACATGTTAAGTGAAACCACATTTCTTTATATGCAAAATAGAGAAGGAATGCTCCACAACTTTGTAATTGAAAATTTTCGCTTATCATGTTTCTTTTTCGAAGTAGACGTTTTAACTTTTTCAATTCGCTGCTACAGGAGTTGCAAGTTTTCACAGTCTATAGAGCACAGTTGCTTTTCTAATAGTAGACTCTGCTTTTACAGATCTGAAACACTCATATTGAAAGTAAAAATATGATGTGGACAGCACATGACACTCCCTGAGACTCAAATTCATATGTTCTTTATTCCTTTAACAATTCATTAGATTGAGTTTAACTGAACCAAATAACACAAAATTTGCCTTTTTAATTCAATTTTTATTTTTATTCGGTAATTGGACATTTTTCCAAAGGAGGCATAACAAAAATGCGAAAAATCTCAAATATCTTGAGAACGGTTAGTCCTAGAGTCATAGAGATGTTCTTATTCTTTTCCTCATTCAAAATTATGTATAAAATAAGCATTTAATTAGCTTTTTTTTAGATTTTGGGGATTTTTGAAGGCTATTTCGTAATAAAAGGCAAGTTGTTCTTTCCCTAATAATACTAAAATCTAATCAGCACCAGAGTATCCCACAAGTAACTTATCTACCAAATTTTGTGAAATTTGCTCCATTAGTATTTCAGCTAGAGTGGATACATGACATTTTTGCGGGCCATTTCGTATAAAAAGGCAGGCTGTTCTTTACCGATTAATACTGAAATCTAATCAGCACCAAAGTATTGTACAAGTAACTTATCTAACAAATTTTGTGAAATTTGGTTAATTAGTATTTTAGTTAAAGTGGATACATGAACATTTTACGGTCCATTTCGCCAAAAAAGGTGAGTTCTGTTTTCACGAATCGTACCAAAAAATAATCAGCACCAGGGTCATACCCAAGTGACTTACCTACCAAATTTTATGAAATTCGGTTAATAAGTTTTTGAGTTAGGGTGGATAAATGCATTACACAGACAGACAGGCAGACAGACAGACAGACACACACACATACACTGACGTCACGCTAAAAATATTTTTCTCGTAATCTAAAGGTCTCGAAATGTGTAAATCCGTCAAAAACTCGAGTGAAAGTAAAAAAAAAGATATAAAGACTTATTAGAGACAAGACAGTTGTTCTGCAACAATTTATCTGACCTACATGAAAAAGTTAATTTTAATGTAACTTGTAATACTTAGGACTTTAATGGAGATCAAAATGTGGTTAAGAAAAAAAAATTCATTCAGTATTTATCAGGAAACATGTGCTTAAAGTATAATTAAAGTGTCTTGAAATTTTTATTGTAAAATAGCTAATACGATAGCTAATAATAGCGAAATTAAACATTTAAATCAAACAAACCATTGCACTGTCTAAACAGCGAAGGTTGTGTGCTGTAAATATATGATAGACATTGACGGACGGACACATCAACATCACTGAAAAAAATCTGATGTGAGCAGCACATGACTTTTCTTATATAATGCAATGAGTTTACTACATTTACAACAAAAAGAATAGGTTATTCTTATAGTAGATACTTATATTCTTTCCAAGATATTGAATTTTAGTTAATTAGTCGTTATTTTCAACGATATAGCTTCATTTTTATCCATTTGGCGATATTTTCGTTAATTTGGCAACATTTAAAAAAGTCGCCAAGTTGGCGACATTCCGCCAAATTCGTCGCCAAAATCTTGCCAAGCAATATGGACTGAGAAGTAAGTTTTTCTTATAGCAGTATTGTCGTTCAAATACAAATGTATTACTCAAAGTATCTTTTCTTATGAATGCAACTAGCTAGATCCACGAGAATAATGTTACCAAATATATCGCATGATATTACAAATGAAAAGTGAACATGTTTCTCAACAATTAATATATATTTTTAATTTATGGGATCTTTTTATAAAATTATTTGAAAAATGTGAAATATATCGAGAACGGTACATGCTAGCGTTGTAAAGTTTATGTCAAATCGTTTTCTACGGAAAAATTACATAAGAAATGTCTATTACCATAACTTTATTAAAGGTTTTGATTTTTTGATAATTTTTTCATATTTTCACTCGAAAATTTAGGGAGGTTCTGAACATTCGAATTCGTTTAAAAACAATAGGCTTCCAGTATTCACGGATTCTGATTTTTGTACCAAATTTCATTCGAATCTCTCCATTCTTTCATGAGATATCGTCTCCACACACACTGACACACACACACACACACAGACATCACCTCAAAAATGTATGATTCGTGATCAGGGATGCTTGAAACGTGCTCCAACGTCAAAAACACGAATTCTAATTTTTGACCCCGTCACAATCCTTTCCTTATACATTACGTATATAAGGAAAGTAATAATTGGAGTATGGCCAGAGTGGCGGCTCGTGAGCTACATGTTGAGGGAGGCGCTCATCTATGTATTTATGTATATATATCCCTCAGTTTGTGCCAACTACGTCGTTTAGACTTCGAGTTCGTCGTTTGTCCGGCACTGATAAATTGGTTCCCGCATTACCTCGAAACAGCCGTATGCCAAATTATTATTTTACTTGCGCTGATATACGTTGTGCAAGCTTCCTTGAAATGAATAAGAGCCTATTGCAACCATGGAAATTATTTGAATACGTTTCTAAATAAATTTGCATCAAATTTGTAAAAATTAAATACTTTCAGTCATATACATGTGCAGTATTTTTTATGATGAGCGCAAATGATTTTACACCCAAAATGCACACAATTTTTCTCATATACACTCTATGGCTAATAGTTATATACCTTATCGTCCTTGTAACTCAAACAGTAACATAATTAGAGAGCGAAAACCAACTAAATCTACGGCCATTTATATGCAGAAACAATAATTAATTTGGAATTTACAGAAAATTCTTATGCTTTATGCTTATCTCTATTCGTCTTTAAAATGATACTAGCGAGTTTTGCCTGCTAGCAGTCACTATATATAGCAATCAGTTTTTATAACAATAAGTGGTTAGCTCTTTGCGAGGGTGCAACAAAAGTGGATCAAAATTTAGAGTGAGCAGATCGAGTGGGCCCATTGTAGGGTAGAAAATACAGTGTGAAAATTACATCAAAATCAGAGCAAAAGTCACTAAGATAGATAAAAATGCAAATATGGAAAAGAGGAGGGTCTCCCCTCTTTCACCACGGTTGTTTCATATTACATAATAACAGACGATATTTTTGTGTCGATGTGTGTGTAAGGTCTGTAGCGGAAAATGTAAACATCGCACGGCCTTGAAATGTCGTACACGGATATTTCAGGAACCAAGGCGATGCATTTTTTGTAAAACCGAAATATGAAATTGAGGCTACTTAAAGTAAAAGTTACGCCCAGGGGGTTGGCATAATAAGGTTGTATATCTAAGTGATTGCCACCAGCAAAATCTAAATCGCTCAATTACAATGAGAAATAAGAAATTTGGGAGGGTTGGGGGGCTAACCGAACTGAAAGTTACGCCCAGGGAGATGACACAATAAATATGTATATCCAGTTCACATATACAAATGGTGCCGGGACTATAGCCACCAGCGGAATCAAAATGGCTCAATTAGGAATGTGAAATTAGAGAGGGACTACTTAAAGTAAATGTTGCGCCCAGTGGATTGATACGAAAGAGATTTATATTCAAATGGTATAAAGACTGTAGTTACCAGAAGATAAAAAATCGCTCAATTTAGGAACCAAGATGTAAAACCGTGCGGGCTAGTTAAACTAAAAGTTACGCTCAGGGGGGTTTGAATAAAAAAATATGCATGTCCAGGCGATACACGTATAGATAGTGCAGAGACTATAGCCACCAGTAGATTCAAAATCGCTTAATTAGGAAGCTAGATGAGAAATTTTAGGACTACCTCAAGTAAAATTTACGCCTAGGAAGTATCGGAGCAGTATTGATCTTCAATGAAATTAGAAGCAAAACCAGGTAGATTGAGTTGTTTCCGGTGAAGGGAGGGGGGGGAGATTTTAAGGAAAACAGCGTCAGATCAAAGAATCAAGTATCAGATTGAAAATTGATTTTTAACATTCTTTAACAAATATTTATAATTTTTTCAGTCTTTAATGTTAAATAGCTGAAAAAGTAAGACAGCTGAGTAAGTCAAAGAGACCCACCCCCTCAGACAACACATTTCTGAAAGTGTCACTAAAAATATCCACGGGTATGCCACAAATACAATTCTCGTGGCTTTTAAACAATTAAGAGGTCAAACGCATTGAAATTCGTCACAAACAAAGCATAGAACTACCCTAAATCAGAAATGATCCCCTTTCCGAAGGACAGAACCACCCTACATCAAAAATGACCCCCCCCCCCTTCCCACCGGACGCTTAGGGAGTGAAACAGTTTCAGTAATACGGATGGGTGGGTCAAAACTAAACTGAGTGCCTCAAACAATGCATTTTTCTACCGAAGGCGAAGAACAGAAACCCCAAAATACCACAAATAACCACCACTTATTAAGTAAAAAGCATAAAATATGTATCGAAACTTTTTTGGATTCCAATTTTCTGAATCTAATACTAAACTATTTCGCCATTAACCAAAACTGAAAGAACTATGTCAATAGAATCAATAAAATAAATCAGAATTACATAAATACAGTAATTTATTTTCAACTATTTATTTAAACATCCAAATTTATTATTTTAAAAAGAAATGACAGAGAAAACACACATTTATCAAGAAAAATTCGAGGCCAAATTAGCGAAACTTTGCCAATTCGAGTCAGTCGTTCACAGCATTCGTTTCTTTTTGGCAACGAGCCGCTGGAACTGCCGCGGCTCTCATCGGATTGAAATATTGCAATGTCTGTTTTTTAACTCTTAATTTCTATTGCCGTTATATTAACATACCGTTCATTCTATCAGCCAGCGGCTATACAGGGACGCGGCCTCATTAAAAATCCCTCGTCTTTCCCTGTAATGCAGTATTTTCCCCTATAGACTTAATATAGTATGAAAAGGGCATCATAAAAGAGCTCTTTCAAAGTTTTAGTGCTGCCATCTAGTGACAATTTCATCACTTATTTTCAATAATTCGAATTTTAGTTGACATAAAATTCAGATAATTTCCTTAAAAATTGTAATTAACCTATATAACTAAAATAATTTGAAGTGCTTGATCAAGGGGGTTCGCGCGGCCCCGCGGCCCCCTGAATAGCCGCCACTGAGTATGACTGAACTTTACTTCATCATATCAGAATCAATTTTTAAATAGCTTGTGTTTTCTCCCCTCCCCCCCCCCCTCCCCAAATGTTGCAAGAAAAATTTTGAAAAATCTGTGTCGTTAGTCCAAACTATCACAAAATATCTGATGTGGGTAACACATGACTTTCCTTATATAATGCAATGAATTTACTACTTTTACAATAAAAAAAGTAGGTTTTTCTTATAGTAGATATTTATATTATTCCCAACATATTGAATTTTCGTCAATGAGTCATTTTCATTGACTTAGTGTTATTTTTATCTATTTGGCGAGATTTTCGTTAATTTGGCAACATTTTAAAAAGTCGCCAAGTTGGCGATATTCCGCCAAATTCGTCGCTAAAATCTCGCTAAACGTTAGGAAGGAGAAATAAGTTATTCTTATAAAGATAAATGACTATTGGCGTTCAAATTCAAAAGTTTTACTCAATGTATCTTTTCTCATGAATGAAACGATCTAGATCCACTAGAATGATGTCACCCAATTTATCGCATGATATTATATATGAAAAGTGAACATGTTTCTCAACAGTTAATATATATATTTTTTATTTATGGGAGTTTTTGATAAATTTATTTAAAAATATGCAATATCTCGAGAACGGTTCACGCTACCGCTAAAGTTTATGTCAATCATTTTCTAAGGAAAACTTATACAAGAAATGTCTATTTGCGTAACTTTATGAAAGGTTCGAATTTTTTGATAAATTTTTCAATATTTCACTAGAAAGTTAAGGAGGGGTTCTGAACATTCGATTAAGTTTAAAAACAATAGGCTTCCAGGATTCATACATTGTGATTTTTGTACCAAATTTCATTCGAATCGCTCTATTTGTTCGTGAGATATCGTCTCCACAGACTCACTGACACACACACACGCGGACAGACATCACCACTAAATTGTTTGATTCGTGATCAGGGATGCTTGAAACGTGCTCTCCCGTCGAAAACTCGAATTCGAATTTTCGTCTCCGTCACAATACTTTCCTTATACATTATGTATATAAGGAAAATAATAGCATGTTTCCCTTAATTTTAAAGAGCTTGAAAATTCTTTCAATTGTAACAAGTTTGAAAATGCACCCCCTTCGGTGGTAATTTGCAACACTCGTGGGAAGCAAATGATGTCACGGACAAAAAGAGTGTATCGCAGTTATGTTTAATATATAGATTGAAACAATTTAGATTTCCGATTAGTGAGACGTAGTTGATACCTTTTATGCATAATTATGTCAAATTTTATCCTATGTGTCATGCTAATAAAATCCAAAAATTCGAATTAATGAAGTTTTGGCTCGAATTAGAGTAGTTACGTGAGTCGTTCAAATTACCTGTAATACTAAGTGTGGGATTTAACTAAAAGAAATCAAACAATCGGTTTGTATATTATCATCCGCCTAAGAAAAGGTCCGTTTAAAGTTACTATGCAAAATCGGTTAACTGCCTTTATACTTTCCTTATATACATAATGTATAAGGAAAGTATTGTGACGGGGTCGAAAATTCGAATTCGTGTTTTCGAAGGGAGAGCACGTTTCAAGCATCCCTTATCACGAATCAAACATTTTTGAGGTTGTGTGTGTGTGTGTGTGTGTGTGAAAGTATGTGTGTGTGTGTGTGTGAAAGTATGTGTGTGTGTGTGTGTGTCAGTGAGTCTGTGGAGACGATAACTGACGAACGACTGGACCAATTCCAACGAAATTTGGTACAAAAAAATCACATTCCGTAAACACTGGAAAGGCTGTTATTTTTATACGCAATCGAATGTTCAGAACCTCCCTAAATTTTCGAGTGAAATTTTGAAAAAATCGTCATAAAATTAAAACCGCTAATAAAGTTACGCAAATAGACATATCTTATGTAATTTTTCTTTCGAAAACGATTGACATAAACTTTACAACGCTAACATGAACCGTTCTCGAGATATTGCTCATTTTTCAAAAAAATTATCAAAAAGTCATATAAAATAAAAAAAATATGTAAACATGTTTCTCAATATTTCATATTGAGAAACATGTTTACTTTCCATATGTAATACCATGCGATAAATTGGGTGACATCATTCTCGTGGATCTAGCTCGTTCCATTCTTGAAAAAATATACTTTGAGTAATACTTTTGTATTTGAACGCCAATAATCATTTATCTGCTGTAAGAATAACTTATTTTTTCGTCCATACCGCTTGGCGCGATTTTTTCGACGAATTTGGTGAAATGTCGCAAACTTGGCGACTTTTTTAAATGTTTCTAAATTAACGAAAACCTCGCCAAATGGATAAAGATGACTTTAAATCAATGACTACTCATTGATGATGACGACATGGAAAATGATGACTCATTGAAATGTTTTAAGGTATCCTGTAAAGCGGCATTCTGTCACAATCACGATTGGAGAATATGCGGATAAGGAATATTTTCTCTGCGTAGCATTGTGAGAAATTATAACCATTGAAGGGGAGATATGATTCATTTTTATTGAAAATCCACATGCATCATATAATTACATTTAAAAAACTCTGGTGTGGCCAGCAAATGGCTTTCCCTTGCACAATGCAATGATTTTACTTCTTTCAAAACAAAATAATGATGTAAAATTTCCGAAGCACCATGTTTTTAGCCTTGAATTGTTAATTTATATCGACGCTTTTCTGAATGATAATATGCAAAACTATTTCAAAGTACCCAATTATCCCATATTTTGAGCAAATCCATCTTCGCAATCACAGATATTGAAAGCATCTGATAAGCGATATTGTACATATTTTAAACGATTTTAACCATTAGAAACTAACATTTTATTACAAACTAGAATGTGTACCCGGCGAAAGGAAGGAAGTTACAAAAATAGCAAAATAAATAAATTTGATTTGCATAAATAACAGTGAAAATTGCTTGCGGTATGTGTACGGGAGTGATAGATGTCGTTGTTCTAATGTACCCCCCTAAATCACAAAACCAAAATCCGTCGCGTAGGGGGACTCTACATTCTAACCTAATGGACACAATTTAGATCGTTATTTTAATAATCTCAGCGTCATTAGACCAATTTATACATTGATCTTCTGCAGACAGCGTAATTTTTAACACTTTACAACAAAGTTGAAAAGTGTTTATGACTTTGTGCATTCTGTCTGTCTGTCTGTTAGCACGATAACTGCCGTAAAAATGACTTAATCAAAATGAAATTTTAGTATGCTGTTCGGACGGTCTGTAGGACCTATGGGAATATAAATGAATAATATCACCCAATTAGTTTTGGATTGAACCCGGGTTGAAAAAATGAAATACATTGATCTCTATGGGACCTAATTTTTCAAACATTTTTTAAGCGGATTTAAAATTCACAAATTGCTTCGAAAATTTCAGGTAATATTCAAATTGTTCCATAGAATATATAAAAAAAAAATTCAGCGAAATATATTCAGTAGTTTTTTAAATAAAAATTAAAATAATAATTACACATCTTGTATGAAACGATCACGTGACCATGATATGAAACGATCACATGACCCACTTTAAAATGATATATGGCATCCATCTTGTTTCACAATCGTGATTTTTTTAAGTTCTTTTTAATTCATATTGAGTGTTGTATCCGTCCTAAACTACTTTATTTTTGCTTAAATTCTGTGCATCTACATACTGAAACAACGGAATGACAATATATTTGAGTTTAAATGTTCATTCAAATTTGATTATTTCTACAACTAAGCCTATTTTTCTCCTATGTAAAGTGTAAACAGCAAGATATGTAGAATGAGTTGTATTAGAATTACTGTATTTCTTTAACACAAAATAATTTAGTCCATGGAGTCTACATGGCTGATATGAATGAAATATTAATTGATTTTATAAAGATAAGGACGATTTTTTTCGATGATGTTTCAAGCATAAGAGTTTAATTACTTGTAGCTCCATGGTCTTAATTTTTAAATAAAATAAATTATTATAGTAATGTGATGAAAGAAATGAATGGGAGAAAGTTATGAATGAAATCCTGTTTTTATAGAGAGATCCAGGCGTGTTATTTTTTCTATGACGTCATTTGAATGAATTTCAGTTGTTTTCGATGAAGTTTTCAAATATAATAAATTATCGTAGTATTATGATAGTTTTAAAAATATTACCGTAGAATGTATCGCATTTTAGAGATATTTAAACCAGGCAATTTATATTTCAATGCCGTCATTTGAATGAAGTTCATTTTTTTCAATAAAGGTTTAAGTTTTCAAATATAATAAATTAATGTAGTATTGTGATAAGTTTTAAAATATTACCCAGGAATGTATTGTATTTTCGACTTTTTTAAATAAAATTGCATTGAAGTTGGAAATTGTTTCATAATCAATGCTTTAAGCATGATTGATCTTTCTTGTTATATTTAACAACCGTTTACCTGCCGTCTTAAATAAGCTGTCACTATGTATAAATAACTAGCAGCGATTATCCGCCGTTGCTCTGGATTTATCATGCATAACTTTGGTAAAAATTACACTGGAACATATAGGTCCGCGCGCATGAATCTTATACATTGTTTTTTCACTGTGAAAGTAGTAAATTCATTGCATTATGGAAGAAAAAAAATCATTGCATTATATAAGTCATAGCTGCATAAAAACAATCTTCTTCATAAAATGCTGATAATTAAATAACCATTTTAACAATTTACAACATAGTTGAAAAGTGTTTATGGCTTTGTTCATTCTGTCTGTCTGTCTGTCTGTCAGTTAGCACGATAACCGCTGTAAAAATGACTGTATCAAAATGAAATTTTAGTATGTTGTTGAGACGCTCTGTGGGACCTATGGGAATATAAATGACTCATCATCATCATCATAACTCATCGTCCCTAGTGGCACATAAGGCCTTCAGCTTACGTCGCCACCCTGATCGATCCTGTGCCGCAGTCCTTGCTTCTGACCATCTCGCCCATCCCATCACATTTCTCCAATCAATGCTCCACCAGTCTCCTCAAAGTAAGCTTGGGTCGACCCCGAGACCTTTTTCCTTGAGGCGCCCAAGTAAGTGCCTCAACATGGATGCTGCGGCATTCTTAGACATGTTCAGTCCATATCCATGTACGTTTTTTATCTCCATCTCAATTGCTTCCTGTCCAGTACTCTTGTATATTTCTGTGTTAGTAATAACATAAGACCAAAATGCTCCGAAAATTTTCCTCAGACATTTAGTTTGCCAGGCATTTAATTTGTTGCATTGGCCCCTTGTTAATGTCCATGTTCCGGCTCCATATAGTAAAACGATTTCCACTAAGGAATTAAAAAGGTTGATTTTGGTTTTTTAATTACGGTTAGTAGTTTTCCATATTTTGTTTAGTTTTCTAAAACAATTCTGAGCTTTTGCAATTCTTATTTTGATTTCTTTATCTGTTCCACACTCTTTGTTCACCATATAAATGAATAACATCACCCAATTAGTTTTGGATTCAACCCAGATTGAAAAAATGAAATACATTTAACACTATGGGACCTAATTTTTCAATTATTTTTAAGCGAATTTAAAATTCACAAATTGCTTCGAATGTTTTAGGAAATATTCAAATTCTCCTATAAAATATATAAAAAATGTTCAACAAAATATAATCAGTAGTTTTTTAAATAACATTTAAAATAATAATTAAACCCTTTATATGAAGAGATCATGTGACTATTATGTAAAGAGATCACGTGACCCACTCCAAAATACAATATGTCATCCATCTTGTGTCAAAATCGTGATTTTTAAAATTATTTTTAATTTATATTTAGTGTCGTATCCGTCCTAATACCGCTTTATTTTTGCTTAATGTATGTGCATCCGTATTCTGAAACAGTACAATTACAATATATTTGAGTTTAAATTATCATCAAACTTTGATTATTTCTATAACGAAACTTATGAAGAACTTATTATAACTTATAACAACGAAACTTATTATAACTTATTTTTTACTTATGAAGAATGTAAACTGATTAGCCTACAAGATGAGCTGTATAAGAATTGCTGAATTTCCTTAACGCAAAATTATTTTGCTCAGGAATCTGCAATATAGATGATATGAATGAAACATTCATTAATTTTACATAGAGAAGCAGACGATTTATTGGCACACTTCTTCGATGAAATTTTATGCACAGAGTTAAATTACTTTGGCACCCATGGTTTTACGTTTTTAAGTAGAATAAATTATTGTAGTACTGTGATGAACGAAATAGAAATGTATAAATGAAATATTTACTGCTTTTACACAGAGAGCCAGGCGGTTTATATTTCGATGACGTCATTTGACTCAAGTTCTTTTTTTTTCGATGAAATTTTACATTTTCAAATATAATTAATTATTGTAGTATTGTACTTCAGCTAAAACATTAATCTGCCAAATTTCACAAAATTTGGTAAATAAGTCACGTGTGGATTACCCTGGTGCTTATTAAATATTAGTAATTTTACTAAGATTAAGATTCCAGAACCTTGAGGATGTCAGTCACGATACTCACGGTTTCGTCGACTGGACAGAAGGACGTTTCTAAAGATGCCATGTCCATCTTCAGCATTTCTTCAGGTGTCATTTCATCTGCAGAAAAAACAGAGTTAAATAGCCCGAAATATTATCTCAAAACATATCTTGAAATAATGAAATCTGGTATACTCTATTAGAAAGTAGCACGCTCACCAATTAACTTATCTTTAGAATCTTCCTCTTCTGATTCGGACCTTGATTAAAAATTTTTATTCTTTTCATAATTACTTTTCACTGTCGTTTTTGATTATCAGTTTTCCTCTTTTATAAACAGCGTATTTCTAGTTTTATTTCTAGATTTTCAAATGTTCTACGATTTATTCTGGCTTTCAATTTACTGGGAAATATACCAGTCAGGGCCGCCCACCTACAAACATTTATCGCGGATATCTCGCCTCCGTGTTTGATTTTTTTGTGAATCTTTCCTGTTATGCCCTCCCTAAAAATAAGTCGGGGGGCCGCGCCTCCTCTGACGCCCACCTCCACTCGAGTGGTGTCACCCCCTTACCGGAGGCTCTGTGTTAGTTCATAAATTTATTCTGTAGAAAATAATAAACATCTGTTTAGAAAATAATACAGTATCGCAAGTTGATCCTATTGCGTATATTAATAGAATAAGTGTTTCAAGAACAATAGCATAAAATTTTAGTAATAAATACTTTGATCACAAAAAGTGATTTTAACCGATTTTTACTTTTACTGTGACGTATTACACGGACTAATCTAACATTAGTTTGATATTTATCGCCCAAAATAACACGTAATAATAACTTATTCAATCAGAACATATCTGGCAGTTCAAGAGCTTCAGATACGTCTGCATCTGCTTCTTTACCTTCACTTCCTGGTCTCCTTCTTTTGGATAGTTCGGCGGAATCCTTTGTAAATTTATCATCTTCTTCCTCTTGCTGCATTTTTCTGTTGAACTCTAGTCATAAAACACAATAAACGATCATTTAAAAAAAATAATATGAGCAGCTGGGCATATTTTTCATGAATATTAAAGAATTATTCATTTCAAATTAGCAAGAAAAAAATGATATATATATATATATATATATATATATTATAATAATAATAGTTTGAAAGACCAATGAAAGAAAAGTGAGAAGCAGTAACTCAAAAATCTTAACTTTCTAACAAGTCTACAAAATAAAATTTTTATCCAGACAATTTGGAATTTATTCCTAATGAAGCTACTATTAGTAATAATATTAATTTTTTGGTTTTAAATCTTATTATTGAACCTTCTAATAGAATTCTTACTAATTTATATGATAAAAAAGACTATTTTAATTTCAACATTCATAAAATCTTACCATTTAATTCTTGCAACTCGATTCTATTGTTTAGAAATATTATACTTAAGTATAATATTCCTAATTTCTGCTTTTTGGAATTTATAGATTATCTGATAAAAAATTTCATGCTATACATATAAATAATCTAAAAATTACCAACAATTTATATAAATATCCCTCTTATTTTCTGAATGATATAGTTAAAAAATTTAGATTAGCTAGACTTTCATGAATTCTATTCATAGTTTTTTATATTATCTTGACATCTCCATTCTCTTGTATTAATAATATTTTTATTTTTACATCCATTTAAACATTAGCCTTTCTATTATTAGCTCCTCCTTTTAGTAGCTCTGATCGTATATTATCACTTATTCTTACCTTTTCGCATTGCCGTTATTTATTTATTACGAATGGCAACAGTAGATCATTTATTTTTCCTTTGCGAACGGCAACACTGATCTATTCATTATGGGTTCCCGGATTCGACAGGTTCGTGCAGTTGTAGTGTTATTTTCCAGTTATTCTTGTTTCCTTTCATTTTTTTTTCTTTATGGGTGTTGTACAAGTAGAAATAGTTTATAGATATAAGCTATCTATTTCTTCAGAAACATACATTTTTTGTGTTTGCTTCGACAAAATACTTGGATCCGAGGAAGAGTTTTGGAGAAGTGAACAAATCAATGATTTAGGCCTAGCCCTTGTCCACGTGTATGGCATAATTGCTTGGATTCATTTGTTTTACTTTTATCGATTCCATACCATTGATTTTTTATGATTTTCTTTAACTTGATGATCTGAAATTTGTATTTTTTTCCATTTGATTAGATTTTCTGATTTATACTTTTATTTTCTAGGCTTGTTGGAAAGTAAAGTTTTTCGAGTTACTGCTTCTCACTATTTTTTCATTGGACTTTCAAACTATTATTATTATTGAAATCATTTTATTTATTATCTGCATTTGCTCAATAAATTAAATGTATTTTGCATTGTCGTTCCTATTAACTCAATATTTTTTTTACATTTGCATATTTGCAAAGTATCCTTAATTTTTTTTTAGTATGCTACGGTATTTATATATATCTAGTACAATATATACATATATATATATATATATATAAGAAAAAATATCTAAAAATACGATATACAAAAACATAATCATAACACTTCATAACATTAAGGCGCAATGCCGCTCTTTCATGTTTAGCAGGTATATAATAGCAAATACAAAATCAAATAGAAAAAAGGGGGAGGCATAAAGGAATGGGGGAAATGAAAGGAGAGTGTTATATGTAGTGATATATGTAGACTTGATATTTAAGAGAGAGACAAACAGTTTTACATGATGATAGCAGGTCGGTGAGATATGGTTGTGTGGCATTGCTTGTGGTCTTCAAGAATTCTGCTGAGTAATCAGGTTAGGTTTATTCCCATTTTGAGCCCCTTTTTTGCTTCATGGTCTTTATACTTAGGGATGTTTCATTGATTTCTTCGGACGGAGGAGTGCTTCGGGAAGACAGAGGCACCGGGAGTGTTTCTAGAGTAAAAGCGCTTTAACCGGGAACGGGGGTCACTATCCCCCCCGGCCTTTTTTCTTTCGTTCCTGTAAACACTCTCCTTTCATTTCCCCCATTCCTTTATGCCTCCCCCTTTTTTCTATTTGATTTTGTATTTGCTACCATATATATATATATATATATATATATATATATATATATATTGTACTAGATATTTAAATCACACATTATGTTTCCTGAAGTTGAACGAATTTTGATATTATAAGGACAAAAACACAGATCGATAAAATTTTTGTTGTTGCCGAAATATAGTAAGAATACTTAATTTCATATAATTCGATTACTCCGTTGTGCTCTGTTGTTTTGACTTTACCTTTATACAGAAACGATTAAAGAAAACGTACTATATCTCGAGAATGGCGTATGTTTCCGTTCTGTTAATGATGTAATTCATTTCTAAATTTAAAAGAATATGATGTAGGCAGCATATGACCTTATGAATCTGCCTCTTTCACAGTGAAAAAATGATGAAAAGATCCACGGTACAATGTTTTCAACGTTGAATTGAACGTTTGACCCTTTTCCGGATGATTGCATAACTATTTCAAAGAACACAATTAACTTATATTTCACAACTCTAAATTAACAATTATTTATATTGATAGCATCCTCAATAAGCAATACAATCTTTATATGAAAATATTTTAATAATTAATTCATTAATTAGGTGTCATTTTCAATAACTTTGACGATCTTTTAGTCAATCTGTAACGAAATATCGACAAGATGACGATATACCTCTAGATATTCAATAAGTTCGCCAATGGTATCGCCAAGTGATACAGATAAACGTAAAAAATAACATTTTTTTTTATATACTAGAAGGTATGCCCGTCATACTATGGAATTCAAAATTTGCAATTCATTACCTCCCATTTGGCGTCTTTTTTATCAATTTGGCGACATTTCCCCCACTTTGGCAACATTTAAAAAAGTCACCAAGTTCGCAATATCCTGCCAAAATTTTCGCCTAGCGTTACGTACGGATCGTCGGAGAAATAAATGTATTCTTATAGTCGATTTGTATGTTATTTCCAAGATATCGAATTTTCTTTAATTAGTCGTTATTTCCATTGATTTAGCGTTAATTTTACCAATTTGGCGACTTTTTCGTCAATTTGGTAACATTTAAAAAAGTTGCCAAGTTGGCGATATTTCGCCAAATTTGTCGCTAAAATTTCGCTATATGGATATGAAATAGGTTATATTTATTGTAGGTAAATGACTATTGGCGTTCAAATAAAAAAACTAGCACCGAAGTATCTTCTCTAGTGCATGGATCGTGCTAAATCCACGAGAATGGTGTTAACAAATTTATCGCGTAATATTAGATATGAAAAGTAAAAATATTTTACAATAATTAATATTATTTTCTGTTTTATATGATTTTTTGATAAATTTATTTGAAAAATGTGTAATATATCAAGAACCGTTTATACTACCGTTCTAATTTTTGTGTCAATCGTTTTATAAAAAAAAATACACAGAAATTGATTATTGTAATGTATTCATTGAAAATTTTTATTTTTTGACGATTTTTCCAAATTTCATTCGAAAATTTGAGGATGTTCTGAACATTCGAATGCGTCTAAAACCAATATATTTCCATTGTTCACAGATGGTAAATTTTGTACCAAATTTAGTTCGAATCTCTCCATTCGTTCGTGAGATGTCGTCTCTACAGACTCAAGGACACACACACATACACACACACACAGACATCACCTCAAAAACGTCTGATTCGTGTTCAGAGATGCTTGAAACGTGATCTCCCGTGGAACACTCGAATTCGAATGTTCAATCCCATCACAATACTTTTCTTATACATTATACTACTTATGTACAAGGAATGTAAAAAGCTTACCAAATTTAGTGAAATTCTTGATTATTTTGAGATATTGCTTTTTTTTTTAGGAAAAGCAAAATTTCTATAGAGAAATATTTATAAAACTACTCATTCATAAAGCAATACTATTCATACTACTTTAAAAAGTAAAAAAATAAGTAATTTTAAGGACTTTCTTAGGACTTCAAACACTTTTTAACTTGTATTAAAATAATAAAATATGTCTGTTTAGAATTTTTGGCACTAAAATTCGCGATTTTTCCGGCGAAGCACTCACTCACATTCACATAACTTTGGGGAAAAACATTAAAATTCATTAATTTTGAGTAATGATTCTAAAATTCACAATTTTAAAGAAAAACGTTAACATTTTCAATTTAAAAAAAATGCTCAAATGTGTATTTTTATTTAAAATCGCTTAAAGTAGCAATTTATTTAAAAACTTTAAAACTTGTAATTTTAAGAAAAGCTATAAAGCTAAAATGTACAAAAATGATTAAAGTTAAAAGTACTTCCATTCACGAATGTCACAGTGAACAATGCTATTTCTAATGTTACATGTTAGAAATATGTTATATCACACCTGTATATATTATTCATACTTAACCTAAGATGGCCATGCTTAAAAATATAGTTTCGTTGTTTTATTATGATAATATGAATTTTAATTACTATTACTATTTAGTACTATTTAGAGTGGTAGTTGATTATCTTTTTCTAAAGCAAAAATGAATAAATATTAATGAGTTGGGTAAATATATTTTTATATGGATAACATTTCGAAAGTTCCATTAAGTAATTTTTCAACTTTGCAGTAGAGCAAATTTTAATTAAATTAAAGATAAAATATCGTTCTTTTTTTACTTTCCTTATATACATAATGTATAAGGAAAGTATTGTGACGGGGTCGAAAATTCGAATTCGAGTTTTCGACGGGAGAACACATTTCAAGCATCCCTGATCACGAATCACACATTTTTGAAGTGATGTCTGTGTGTCTGTGTGTGTGTGTGAAAGTATGTGTGTGTGTGTGTGTGTGTGTGTGTGTGTGTGTGTGTGTGTGTGTGTGTGTGTGTGTGTGTGTGTGTCAGTGAGTCTGTGGAGACGATAACTAACGAACGAATGGACAGACTCGAACCAAATTTGGTACAAAAACCACAATCCGTAAACACTGGAAGCCTATTGTTTTTATACGCAATCGAATGTTCAGAACCCCCTAAATTTTCGAATGAAATTTTGAAAAAATCGCCAAAAAATCAAAACCATTAATAAAGTTACGCAAATAGACATTTCTTATGTAATTTTTCATTAGAAAACGATTGCCTTAAATTTTAGAACGCTAACATGAACCGTTCCCGAGATATTGTACATTTTCCAAAAAAATTATCAAAGAGTCATATAAAATAAAAAAAAAATATTTCCTATTGAGAAACATGTTCACTTTTCATATGTAATACCATGCGATAAATTGAGTGACATCATTATCGTGGATCTAGCTCGTTCCATTCATGAAAAAAGATACTTTGAATAATACTTTTGTATTTGAACGCCAATAGTCATTTATCTGCTGTTAGAATAACTTATTTCTTAGTGTATAACGCTTGGCGAGATTTTAGCGATGAATTTGGCTGATTGTTGCTAACTTGGCGACTTTTTTTAAATGTTGCCAAATTAACGAAAATCTCGCCAAAGGTATAAAACTGACACGAAATCGATGAAAATGACGACAAATTGTCGAAAATTCAATATCTTGGAAAGAATATTAGTATCTGCTATAAGAAAAACCTATTTTTTTACTGTTAAAGTAGTAAATTCTTTACATTATATAAGGAAAGTCATGTGTTGCCCACGTGTTTTTTAATCTTGCTTTTAGGGATGCAAAGAGTATTCGGCTTTTCTGAATATTACTAGTATTTTGTGAAATGATTCAACCGTATACTGTTGAGAGTGTTCTATATTCATAACATCACTTTAATACTTTAAGTAGATTAACTATCTTCTATTAATAGGGACACAATTCATGCCAATAAAGTGATATTAAATTACAATAGGAAAATTGCCGACTCTAGGTACAAGAATTTCGTCTACACAAGAAAAGAATATTTTGTATACTAGGGATTATAATCCCAGATATTTTGTATAAATCTGGTATTTTGGGATTGCAAAATTGTTAATCCTGAGATTTGGAATTCCATTTTATCTCATTTAAAATAATTCAAATTTTGTACTCTTGTACTGTTTTTTATTCGTCTGTAAATATTACATGTATATGTGGAATGAAAATAGCACTTTGAGAGCTCTTCAAAATAAGTTTTCGTTACATAGAATTTTTAGATATAATATTTTTATTAAAAGATATCTTCTAGTATTTTTTTTTGTGTGCAATGAGCATATACTGACTATGCTCATTACAAACCCATTACATAAAAACGTGTAATAGTAGAGATGGTCTTATGTAAGATACCTTAAATAATGCAATAAAACATATAAAAAAACTAGTATCTTTACAATAAATGCACCTGTGCACTTTGGAATCTTATGTCTGAATTTTAACATCTATATATGGCAGAGGGGGGGGGGGAGATCTAAATTTAAATTCGTAATTTGGCATGACACATTTGTATTATTTTAACTATTATTCAATAGCTTACATCAAGTTATTTAAAAATGCTTAAATTGGATAGTATTTTGTGAAATGATTCAACCGTATACTGTTGAGAGTGTATGTAAGTCGAAAAATTAGGTTTTCAAAATCATGATCAATCAAGATGGAAATTGTACTCTTCGGCAAAGAAATATTTTAAAAATGAACTGCATATTTATGTTGTATGTACATGATTTTGCGCAAAAATGCACCATACCAGGATATTTTTTTAGGTTGTGTGAAAAATTAACGATGGGCATGTTTATAACTTACACGTAAATCGCGCAATGTGGGATTTTGCAGAATAACAAAATCCTGTTTCCCTATACTCAGTTATCCATCGACTTATCTCAATTATTTTCCACATCTGTTAAAAATACTAGAGACAATCTGACTTATATAACATAACAACCTATTTATATATCAAATTTGGTATCATGTAGTTGAGTATTTTGGGAAATATTGCATTAAAATGTGAAACTCCCGTGCCTATTCCGTGCACTGTTGTGAATGATACTGGTAAAACTGCACCTTTAGAAACTAGTGAAACTGTACCTAAAGAAAATTGTACCTTAAATTTTACATTCATCGGTAGTTTTGCAGAAAATTGGTTATAAAATTTCGTAGTGCAAAGGATGTTTGCGCACAATATAGAAATGAATGGACTGCCATAAGTTTATTTTTATTTTCTTTTTTTTTTTTAAACAGCACCTTTGAAAATGTATAGGTATCCAATTTAACCAATAAGTGTTTTTGACCTGAAAACAATACTTTCCTATAGTGAGAGAAGTATAAAAAGAACACATTTAATGAAATCAATGGTAATGTCAAACGATTCGAAGTAATTTTTTTATATATATAAAATGTTTCTATTAAATATACGGGGTGTTCCATTAAGACTGCTCCTTGCTCGGAGTACATAAAAAATGACCCAAGAACCATACCTCCACGACCCATAGTTTTCAAGAAAAATGCGAAAGAAAAAATATGACATCGGATCCGGTGCACGTAAAATAAGCTTTACTGGAAACATGAACATCAGTACTTGCATATGACATTATGTTTACATAGGAAGATGCTCAAAATAACCACTGCCAATAACGAGGCATCCATGCGCGCACTGTAGGATGGCTGCTTGCATACGATATTGCATCGTGCTTCAGCATCCACTTAGTTGCTTGCCTTCATGCTGCGCTCCCTTTTGTGAACAACAACACAATCCTAGATCATGTGCAGTGATCCATTCTACAGCGCTCGCATGCATGCCTCGATATGCACAGTGATCATTTTGAGCTACTTCATATGTAAACATGTAATATAGATGTACCGATGTTCATGTTTCCAATAAAAATTATTTTCCGTGCACCGGATTTGACATCATACTTTTTCTTTCGCATTTTTCGCAAAAACTATGGGTCATAGAGGTATGGTTCTTGGGTTATTTTTCATGTACACCGAGCGAGGATTTTCACTCTGCAGAGTTTATGCTATCTTGACGGGACACCTTATATATTCGTTTTTCACAGTTAGTCCTAAATTACATCGTTATTATACTGGACAGTATTTAGAACTAAACATCTTATAATTTATCCTATTCATTCAATACTGGAGATAAGAAAAAATATATACCATATTTCTTCAATTTTAAAGTGCACCTTTTCCGATATAAATGTAACTAAAAACAGGGTGTGTCTTAGAACCGATGGTGTCTTGCAATCCTTTTTTTTATGAAATATAACTCAGAGTCATTAGACTCTGCATGTGAGGTTTGCTCTTCTGGTATTGATTCAGAAGAAAGTGATGAATAACATACCTACTGATAAATACTATTTCTGTTAATAAATTGAATTCTATTAAAATAAAAGAAATTTTTAGTTTTACTTCATTTATTTATTTTTAAATCAAAGCTTTTTCTCTGTTGGTGTTACGGAAATTCAGGTGGTGTCTTACAATCTTAGAATGTAAGAAATACAATGCATAAATTATAAAATATTATTTAAAAATATTTTTATGTAATTTTACAATGGAATAATTAATTAAAATTAGAACAAAATTGAATTGTATATTTTAGACATTCTCTACTTTTGCAAAGTGATATTTAACTTTTTGATTTATGTAGGATTTTGTGACAAGCATCTCATTCAAGTGTTTTCTGACTATCCAGTCACTTGCTCGCACAATTGATGGGAGTGGAAGCTGAAATTGAGCATCTGTGCTGTGATAACGATGTAGTTTATCTCTGTTTAGTGCTTAGGCATTTTAAGAACCTTTTTATCATTTTAGTATAAATAATAAAAAGACAAGAAAATATAATGATAAAAAATATTTAATTGTTATTTATGTACTATACAGTATACTATAAAGTGTCGTATTCTTGTATATTGTATTTCAAGAACAGGCCTAAGGATTTTCATGAAATGAGGTGAACGTACCATTATTGGATGCGAGAAGGTGATTTAACTATATTTCAACTTTGGAACATCTTATTTACAACACCCTCCTAACCATTTATTCTCCTTTAGCAGAAAATAAGAAGTCAGTAATATCCATGCGTTTAGTTATTGGTTGTAAAATGGTTAAAAAAGAGTGCAATATTTAGCTTCACCTCGTTTATGTAAGATAAAGGGAGCTTAGTCATTGTAAGATAGTTACAAAAATAATCCAATATTCAACTATGCCTCACTTACATAGGGATCCAGATGAATTGAGATCAATAATTAAAAATTTATCAGATATGTGTAAAAGAGCACTTTGTGGTGTAACTCAATCTGCTTAGCGAATCAGTTGCTAGCAATTGTGATATTTATATTTTAACAGTTGAAGAGATGAAGAGAGAACTTATACCGGGACTCATGATAATGCGAAATAGTGTAGTGTTTACGTTTTTAAGTAAAGTGGTGTATTCTTGTAAATATTTGTAAAATTTTATATCTTAAACGGGCCTACAGATGCCGTGTGAAACTAAGATATGTCAGAATTTCAACTTTAATAAAGAGAACATGACACCTTTGGCAAAAGACTGATTGGATTTTAATCTCAAAAGCTTTCCTTTGGATGAAGATAGGCCTACAGAGTTTCCCAAAGGATAAAAAAAGGGCAGGGTGCTGTTACCAAGAAAAGAGCACTTGTTAAAAAAAGAGGCACATTTTTTTATGTGAATAATATTTATGCTTGGGGTTTATGTGCTTGGGGTATTGAAAAGTATCTGTCTGAACAAGTGTTATTTTCTTTCAGTTTGCTTACTTTCACTTGAAATATATTCGAAACCATATAAGACAGATATACATAGTAAACGACAAAAATATGCATTAGGAAATTTAGCTACTAAATCTATATTTATATTTTAAACAAGAAAGATTAATCTTGCATAAAGCATTGATTATGAAACACTTTCCAACTGAAATGTAATTTTATTTAAACATCTCTAAACTGCGATACATTCAGCAGTGATATTTTTAAAATTATCATAGTACAAGAATTTATTTTACTTGGAAACTTAAAACGTCATTAAAAAAGGCAATGCTATAAAATCGCTTGCTTCTCTATCTAAATAAATCAATGAATATTCCATTCATATCACTTATATTTCAGACTCCAGAGCTAAATAAGTTTGCTTTAAAAATTCAGCAATTCTTATACAACTCATCTTACAATCGCTTGTTTTGTTTACATTTTGAAAATTGCTTTGCCTACAATGACTACAAGTCCAATGCAAGGGGTATGGAAAGAATCTGATTTTAACATGATACACAATGTTCAGCGATTAGAAGATGCAACTCAATGACTAAATGACGAAATAAAGTCACAACGTAACTAATGTTTAGAAGACCATCGAATCACCAAAACTACCGAAGAACATATTCAGCAACAACACGACATGCGGCAATGTGCAACTCAATGAACAACATAACCGCCGCTTGGAAGAACAATGACGTTGATTGTTGAATGTTACAGCGTATTACAACCGAAACTTTCAAATATAACACGTATAGAACTCGAATATGAGAATTAAAAATACACAAAATAGCATTTTGATTCAATTTTTTTAATATACTGCAAACACCAACGACAACAAAATTCTTATTTTTTGTTTCGATGTTCATTCATAATTTGTCTCTGATTTGATTTACATTATTAATTTTGATGATTTTGATTTAATATTACAATCTTTGTATATAACATTGCAAATTTTAAAATTATTTATGCACAGCAAGTTTATAACTGAACAAGACAAACTCTTGTACCTAGGGCAATATTCAGCGTTATTTTAATAATTATTATTTTACATTATTACTCTTTGAGGTAAGTAGCTACATGATTTGAAATCTTAGCAACCATTTTGAGTGAAAGAAGGTAAATATAGCAGTTAAGTAGAAGGAAAAGATTTAATTTGATGGCCAAAAGTAAAATTCTTAGCATTATTTCGATATTGATAATTTCTAACATATAGACCGAATCCAACTAAAAATGATTTCAACTGTGGGAATTTGATGGCGAATAGGCCAATTAATAGTCATCAAGTGACAAAAAAAAAGAATACCTCTGCTGGAATTTGTCAGTCTTCTACATCAAACGCTGAATCAATGCAATGTATAACACCGGGGCAAGTGTTCCATTTCCTTAAGGCTAAAACTTATATTGTACAAAATGATTGGCAAAAATCTGGTAAGTGTAGAATCCTTACTAATACTCCAGAGAAAGCTGAAATTGAAGCAGCAAAATTAAAGAAAATGATCGCCAAAACGATAATTGTTAAGAGACCTACATTTTAGGCAGAGAAGCAATTTATGTGAATTGACTAAATGGAAAGGGATAGCTCTGAAGGAATATGCATTAGAAAATGATTATGGTGGTGAGACATCTAAGGAATCACTAGATATGATGGAAGCTTCAGATTCTGCAAGTGATATGGATTCTGAATATAGCTTATAGGAGGGATCAAATTCAAAAAGGAAACTATTGCTTGATAAAATTAGACGGGAAGAAAACAAAAAAAAATTATGTTCCAGACCAACAATAAAATACCTATAACGAATCAGTAGTCAGAAAATTTTCTAAACCAGAATGATACAACTTCTATGATTAGCACAGATGATTTTGTATTTAAGTTACCTGAATCCAAAGCTTCAAAGTTCGTAATTCCAACTCTCGGTAAGTATGTACAACCAGTAGGTAAGTATATCCAATCGTTTTTTTCCTGTTGCACAAGTCCTTCCACAACAGTCCTACAAATTAAATATGGAATTATTGTAATCATTGAATCATATAAATTTCTAAAATTTACTGAGAGAAAACAGATCTCGATCTACAAAATAAATTAATTTAACTTTCAATTTTTTTTTATTTTCACTTTCCTTATATACATAATGCATAAGGAAAGTATTGTGACTGGGTCGAAAATTCGAAATCGCGATTTCGACGGGAGAGCAAGTTTCAAGCATCCCTGATCACGAATCAAGCATTTTTGAAGTAATGTCTGTGTGTGTGTGTGTGAGTATGAGAGAGTATGTGTGTGTGTGTGTGTGTGTGTGTGTGTGTGTGTGTGTGTGTGTGTGTGTGTGTGTCAGTGAGTCTGTGGAGACGATATCTCACGGACGAATGGAGCGATTCGAATGAAATTTAGTACAAAAATCCCAATTCGTGAATACTGGAAGCATATTGTTTTTAAACGTAATCGAATGTTCAAAATTCATCTAAATTTTCGAGTGAAATTTTGAAAAAATCATCCAAAAATCAAAACCTTTAATAAAGTTAAGGAAATAGATATTTCTTATGTAGTTTTTCCTTAGATAACGATTGACATAAACTTTAGAACGCTAGCAAGAACCATTCTCGAAATATTGTACATTTTTCAAACAGATTTAACAAAAAAATCCCATAAATTAAAAAACAAATATCAACTGTTGAGAAACATGTTCACTTTCCATATGTAATTGTGGCACGCTAATAGAAAAGAGTAACTTATAAGTTATAATTAACATTAATTATTAATATTACGTTGTGCGTTGTGTTTGCAATAACCCTCCAATTATTTAACATTTGCGTGATTTCTGTAAAGGAATTATTAATTAATACGTTACCAAAAGGATTACACTAATTTAATTAACAATAACATTTATTAAAAACATAATATACTTATTAAACTCAATTACTTTTATTATTAATTATTTCGTCGGAGGGAACATTGTGAGAACCGCTATCGTATGCCTAACGTATTTTTATAACCTGTGAATACATGAGGAACACATACCTTCAATTTCGACCTTTGCAATAGACCATAATGCTTGCAAATACTTGGTTACACTGAACACATCCTAGATCTCCATTATTTGGGAACCTCTACGCAATACTCTGCTTCTTTAGTATTGTCGTCCTATCATAATGACAAGCAAGCCTCCGCAAAAGTCATACCGTCGCATTCGCTGCACACATCTACTCAAGTCATGATTTCAGTTATCTGTTTAAGTCTACTCCCTCAAGTCATGTTGTACAAGTGTCTCTTTCATCGTTATCGGGTCACAGGTTGTGGTTTCCTCTTTTTCGGGGATGTCATTTCCCCCTTACTTTCATTTGAAGCATTCAATGTGACGTAACAAGTACTTTCTCCATTGGTTAATCCTTTAACCAATTGAACCATTCCACATCCTCGTAAGGGCCAACTCGGGCCCCTCTGTCATGGCACCCCTATATTTATGGTTTTCTGATCTTTAGGTTCACGGGTTTTAAAACTCGGTACCATCCAGACTACAAGTATTGTTCGGTGTGTGTGTTTCATACACAATAAATATTCTCATAAAACTGTCTCATCAAAGTGTGAGATCAATTTCTGGTCTCACAAATCTCCCCTCGGAAAGAAAAAAAAACACTAGTAAAGTTCGAATCGCAACTTTGTAATCGGAATTTTTTTTCTTGGGACAGAATTCGTCCAGAATGGCAGGCAAACACAGTCTTTTTTGATCACCAACAGTTTTTTAACACATATATTATATATACACTATATAAAAGTTATGCATTCATCAAATCCACCAGGTTAACCTTTCAATTGAAGCACAATTAAATTTTGATTATTTTAAAACTATTACATATGTTACATATCTATATTTAACTTTTGATCTTTACAGAATTACACATTTCTTTACAAATTACACAGTATATTATTTTACCACAATTCTATCCCTACTTTACCAATTTTTATAATTGATAACTTCATCACAAAATACAATATTTTTGCTTAACCTTTAAACATTGGTACATAGTTATTGATACAATCACAGCAAGTAATTATCGTAATTGAATTTATTAAGTATTTTATGTTTTTAATAAATGTTTTTTTTAAAGTTGAATTGGTGCAATCCTTTTGGTAAAATATTAATTAACAATTCCTTTACAGGACTCACGTAGAGGTTAAATAATTGGAGGGTTTATAGCGGCACAATAAAACAATGTACGATTTAGTTAATAAATCCACTATGTATGAATTTAAGGCCATGTTAAGAGATATAGATATGTTAATGATAAATAATTGGAGAGTTATTGCAAACACAACGCACAACGTAATGATAAATAATGTTAATCATAATTTAAGTTCTAATTTTTTTCTAAAATGCGTGCCAGATTTTACACTAAATATTTTGTGTTAAATGTTGCTTTAATTGAACTTTTGTTAGTTTTACTGCTGGGAAATTATATCCCTATCTATCATCATAGTGGAGATGGCCCCAAGGTCATAGTGAAAGCTGTATAGGTAACGTCGACTACGATATAAAACCTAACAGAGCCAGATTTTCAATTTAACCCCCCTCCATGGAGACGGAGAAAATGGGAGTCTCGAATAGAGTTTTTGACCTTTCAGAAGTCCTTTGACTTAACAGAACCGTATTTTTTATTTAATCCCTCCCCATGGAGACAAAGAAAAGGATGGAGGGTCTCAAATAGACTTTTTTGAACCTTCAGAAGTCTTCTGGTGACCTACAAAGTAGAATTTTTGCATACGTATAGTATCCATCAACGGGCAGAAATTAATGTAGACGGATATTATATTTATCCCCGAGGACGGAGGAAATGGTTTCTTGTAAGTCTATTTATATTCTGAAGCCCTCTTGGTAATCTAGAGGACTGAGAATTTACACACTTATAGTATCGAGTATCGGACAGAATCTAACGTAGTCCAATTTTCGATCATCTCTCCCCCCACCTGGGGAGGAGATCTCTGAGGTTTTTATGTCTTTACATACCGTCAAGCTGCCCTCCAGTGATTTATAAGGCTGAATCCTTACACATTTATAGCATTGACCTCTGGACAGAACCTAATGACGCCGGATTTTCGATTTTGCTCTTGGATTAGACAAATTGGAGAGGGGATTAAGTATCCCAAATCCCATCTGAAACTCCCGCCAAAGAACTCAACGACATGACGGACCATAGCTGAGTCAATTTTCAATTGAGAGAACTATGTTCGACGCTAAATACCATACATTCTTCAATAAAATAAAATTTATGAAGAAACTTTTGCAGCTGAATGTTTTAAGAATAATAATTTCTCCGTCTTTGACAGGCTTAAATCTCGTACTTATAATTCTATGAATTTGAGACATATCATAAAATTTCCTGGAATTTCTATCGAAAGATTATCTTTCAGTGATAATTCCCCTGTTTTTAACAACTTATTCTTCTATAAATTAAGAAATATTATAACATTTCTGAAAATTATATATTTCGACACAATGTACAATAAAAAATTTATGATTCCGTGTAGCATTAAATAATCGATTCTATATTTTAAGCCTTGTGAACAAACACACTCTAAAGGCCCTATCACATTCAACAACTTTTCCGGCAATTTTTCGGACAACCAACTTTTCGAACAATTTTTACGCCGAGTTGGGGGAAAACTCCTTTGAAATAAGGTCAAAAAATTGGGACAATTTTATCTGACCGGTATAGAAAAAGTTGTTCATTTGGGACAATTTTTTACCAACCAGCCAATCACAGATGAGTAGCGAAGGAATCACGTGTGCAGAAAGGGTGGCGCAGATTCTACTACATTCTGGTTTGGCGTGAAATCCTCGCGCAAGTTTGAATCTGTGGAGCGCGAACAGATAGAATATAATAACAGATAGATTATATTGATATAATAACCAGGCAGAGCGAAGTATTATTTTAGTTTAGATTTAGAATTTTGTTAAGTATTTATAATATTTCTGTGTCATAAAGGTGGATGTCAATGAAAGTCGTCTCGAAGTCGAAAAAAAGTAGTCATGCGAGATGGAAATGGAGTTAATTGAATCAATACGTGAAAAATCATTTTTGTGGAATCTAAAAGATCCACTGTATTTAAAAAAGAATTTGAAGAAACATGCGTACGAGAAAATATCATCTTTACGAACCATTTCTTCCAATGCGATTTTATATACATGAAATATTATATAATAAAAATTAAGATATTATTATTAATATAATCTCTTTGGTCTCTTCTGATTCAAATTTATATTTACCAGCGGCTTGCTAGTTTACAGTATAGATGCGTTTCAGAAAATCCGCCTTTCTGTGAATTTAAACAAGAGCGTACGCGAGTTTGCTTTGGCGATATATACATATTTCATCAGCTTTCTAAAATAAGCTAACTAAAGTGATTCCATCACAAAACACAAAGGATCCTAATTTAAATTGTTTTACAATATTTACTACACTATAGCAGTTTCCTTGTTTTAAGGGTGAGCGTCAGTAAATCTTGTGTCCTATCCGCGCTTTGTTAACTTTCGCGACACACATCTTTCCCTTTCGCCTAAATTCTGCTCAAACAGTTGCGAAATATTTTCTGAAATATAAAATGCAATGTTTAGATTATATTAAAACTAAATTTAATACTCAATAAAACATAGAATATATTTTTTATTTTAATCTAAAATATTTTTGGTGCTGCCATCTGTTGTCGTAATTTAATTTATACCGTTTATTTTTATTTTTTAATGAACATTTTTAAATATCTATTCCTTCTAATACAGTATTAAATACAACAATAGATCATATATAATAATGCCACAATTGCGGAAACGTAATTTCTCATTATATAAATTTGATAAGGGAATCGGAATATATATCACTGAGGACTGCAGTTTTATCTTCAAGTTCTTTTTTCTTCAAGTACAAGTTCAATTACGTTTCCGTGATTGTGGCATTATTATATATGATCTGTTGTATTTAATAGCGTATTAGAAAGAATAGACATTTAAAAATGTTCATTTAAAAATAATAATAGTCGGTATGAATTAAATTACGACAACAGATGGCAGCACCAAAAATATTTTGAATTAAAATAAAAAATATATTCTATGTTTTATTGGGTATTAAATTTAGTTTTAATATAATTTAAGCATTGCATTTTATCTAACAGAAAATATTTCGCAACTGTTTCAGCAGAATTTCGGCGAAAAATGTGCGCCGCGAAAGTTAACAAAGCGCTGATAGGGCAGGAAATTTACTGACGCTCATCCTTAACGAATACAATTATGTTCTCTTTCTCGAATCGTTAAAAAAAAACATCAGACAGAAATTAGAAAATTAATTTTCATGTATGTTCTCCATAGACTTTTTTTTCTCCTTGTATTGCAATACTAAAACAACTTGAAAACTTATTCTGTTTACTCTTCAAAATAGTACTCTAAAATAACTCTAAATGCATTGCATGATATAATTTGTTAGTACATTTCAATTGTGAAGTTTTGGCTTGGGTGGTAGAGAATCAGCTCAGCAAACGACTGGTCTCTGGTTCGAATCCAAGCTAATTTTACAAGTTCTGCCATCTGTTGCTAAAATATTCAAATACAGTTTTTCTTTAATAATCTGCAGAATTTTTTTGTTTTAAATTATTTTACGTTCTATATGCAAAAGATTATAAAAATTTATTTCAAAGTTACTTTGAAAAATATCTTGAAGTATACTTTATACCAGGTATAGATGGAATATATTCTTAAGTAGAAAAGTGCTTGTAAAATTAGCAAATATAAAATGTGCATGTAAAATTAGACAGAAATCATCGAACATCCTTATACGAGTAGTAGTTATCTTTCGACATGTAATTTTGAACATTTTAGATTAGAATAAAAACAAAAATCAAACTACTTTGAAATTTTAATAATTTAATGCTAACATTTGAAGAATTTTTTTATTATTTTAAACACACATAGACAATTAGAAATTTATAATACATTTGAAAATCATTTACTTTTAATAAAAAAAATAAGTTTGTACGTAAATATGAAAAGTTTGCTCTTTTAAATTTGAATGCTTATAAAAATTTATTTCGAAGTTACTTTGAAAAACATCTTGAAGTATATTTTATACCAGCTATAGATGGAATGTACATTTAAATCTATTTTAAAACATAATTACTCAATAAATATAAATGTAGATAAAATAATTTTTAAAAGTTTACTTTAATGAGAAATATTTTAAACGTTACAAATGAGCAAAGAACATCTTCGGATATTAAATATTGATACGTATTTGAAAACCTTTAAAATCAAGTATAAAATGGTAATGAACTTAAATTTGTTTAAGACATAATATTTTAATAACGGCATACTTGAATTTAAATACTTTTTACGTTTTCTTTTCTTTGTTTCATTTCAGTCAATATCGGCAATATCGCTTTTTAAACTAATTTTGTATCTTAAAATAGAGTGAATATTTTTCAACAAATATTTATTTGCTTTTTTATACGGATGTGTGACAAATCCAAATATTTTTTAATGTTCATTCATCTGTTTAAGCTTCTGATATCTGAAGTAATCCATATAAAAAAGAGCAAATCAAAAATTTACAATAGATTTTGTCCACATCCTTCTCGGTTTACTTTGTTTCTTCTTCTTAAGCAGGAATAATCCTAGCGTAATTATGCCAAGGCATATTTGATTTTTCCCTGCAGCTGATAGCAATTCAGTCATAATTACAAAGTAATAAAGGTTACAAAAGGAAGTACTAAGTAAAAGTCTTGTTTTACTGCCGAAGTCGAAGCGAGAACGCTCTGCCTGCCGAAAAGTACATGTACAAATGTATAGTTGTCGCCAAAAAGCGATAAACATACCGCAGTAGTTTTGTCATTTAGCACAACTTCTTCAAACTGTCAATAACCCTATCGCCAACTTTTTCGTCGATACATTGGGGAAAAAGTTGTCCGAAATAGTTGGTTGTTCCAAAAGTTCTTGAGTGTGATAGGGCCTTTAAACAACTTTCTTCGACAACTTTCTTAGACAACTTACTCAACCCTTCAGACAATATAAACTACATTTTTTTTTATAAAGAATGGAATTGTATTCCTTGATAGGAATTTGATAACGTTTAAATAAAAAAAACGTTGTAGAAATATTTGCTCTGAAATGTCAACAGGAGAGGTAAAAGGAATCTATTTACTATAAAAATTTGCAAAAGAAAAACAAATACACTTGAAACATATTTGCTTTAAAATCGATAATTATTTTCTTTAAGATTGATATTTTCTTTAATTAAAATTGTAAACGCAAGTAAGAAGGTAAAAAGTAATACTGCGTCATTAAAAAATAAGTTTTACCATTTTATATTTTTGTTTCGGCTAAGAGCAATTCGAAGCATAAAGCCAGACAATCGGATCAATTTTTAAAGTAACATTAAGTGCATACATATATTTTATGGTTTAGTCGGCTTACCTATTTGATCATGGTGGATTCGAACCCAAAGAAATAAATAAAAATGAATAAATAAAATTTGAATAAATGAAAATGGTAGCAGATGCTACAGATGAAATAATTTTATTAAATCAGAGAGTAAAAGCATCAAAATATTAACAAGTGCATACTGCATGTACATGTTACAAATCGCTTAAATTGTCTCTCGGTTACGATAATTGAAAATAAATGAAAAAAACTAATTTTTGTGATATACTGTATTAAAAATAAGTTCCATTAAATAATTAGTTTATGAGTTTAAATTGTATATTAAATTTTTATCCAATGTTGTATAATTATATTTATAAATACTTTTAAAAATTAATTGGTGATTGTCCCTTTTCATCAACGATACCATGTTTTTCTAGATTTATGTGTTTTTTAGATTGATATTACATTTCAGATTTTGTTTTACCTCTGGCGTATCTTGAACATATGCGAACAAAAATTGCTAAATTATTTTTATTGTAAATAAAGCAGAACCGAACTACTTTTGAATAGGTGGTCCCAAGAAATCTTTGGTAACTCTATAAGAAATGGAGAATTTTATTGAATATTATTATTTAAAACAAGTACATATTTAAGTCTGCAAAAGACAGGGAAGCTAAAATTATTTAATAATTAGGTTATAAATTCTTACTAAGTTTTATTTTGTTTAACAATGTATGGCGGTAAGAGCTGGAAATAGTCATCTTAATCGATAATTGTGTAACTTAGTAATTTTACAAGCCGAGGTCATAGTTAATAAACAGCAGATATAAAATTAAAATAAAACCTTACTTTACAAAAGCATTATTTGCATCACATTATTTACAAATTTAAATTTTAAATATAGAGTAAAGTTTAGTATTCGCTTTTGGCCAAAATTGGGCACTTGAGTTGTGGAAGGATTGTGAAAAGCACCTTCGAATTCTAAAATTCATCTCTTCTATTCTTCGAAAACTTTCTGGTCTCACGCCGTTGGTTCATATTTAAAAAAAAATTCTCCCCATTGTTCGCAGCACTTTAGAGGAGTCTCCATAAGTATTAAACACTTAAACGCAGTCTTCAGATTCCTCTTTTCCATGTAATATACAGAAATTTAAATCAGCGCTTATAAAGTGCTTAGATATGTGGAAATTTAACCATTTTCGTCCCACATAAAATAAGTCGACACTTGCGTGTACGGGACTCGAAAGGAGCAGTTTTACCTCGTTTCCAGAGGAACCAGATCTATAGATATGAGTTCGAAGGATATAACCGCTTCTCATAACGGTTTTGTGTATCGCATTTCAGGAAACGATTAATCTGCCATCTCCAGAACAGTTTATTACTTTGAGTGTTTCAGTCCTTAGACCCTTTAAAAGGTCCTGGTGGGGTGGAACAGCCAGAGGTTAGCGCACGGGCATAGCACTCGGACGACCCAATTTGGAGTCTAGGCTCTGTCCTTGTGTTCACGCGGAGTACAAGTATGTTAAATATGTGTATCTGTAAGAGTGGAAGCTGTCCGCACTGGGTTCCGGTCTACATTAAGTGCCACTTTCCGGCCCTTCAGAAATATATCTTACAGTTTTGGCAGAAATTACAAGCTTACTAAGATTTTACTCTCTAGCTAGGAGTAGTAAAATTTTCAAGTACTCGCTCTGACGATGCGATTGTCAAAGATTAATTTTGCAATGAACGTTGTTGAAAAAATAGTTAAATGTGATCAGCGAAATTTTTATAATGGTTTTTGTGACTTATACCAACAAATGGAAAAGTGCTTATCAAAGCTAGTTTTACCTTTCGCATGAGTTATCTGCATTTTTATGAGACACATACTTTACGATTTCTTAATTATGTCAAGTTTGAAGTGCGAATTTTTGATGGATCTCGTGTTCAGTGTAGCTTTTAAACGTTCGAACACATAAAGAATAATTTGAATAAAATTGATTTTTGTATTAAAAATATTAATGTTTCTTCAAATAAATATATACCTTTTTAATTTTAAAACCTAGATCTCCTATTATTGTGCTATTTAGTACCATATTTACTACCTAATTTTCTAGAGTGTTACATGTAATTTTTTCGAAGAAGCTGAGTATTTGGCGCGTTTTCTGTGGTCCAACGCAAGACATTAAAAGATTCTTCCAAATTGAATTACCTATTTATATTCCAAAAATAAATTATTACAAAGCAAAATCCCCACATTATATTGTGGTATATAAAAACTACCGCCATAATTCACAGGGTCCACTGAAAATTCGAAACTGAAACTTTTTTTGAACCCTCATTATCATTACATCCATCCAGAAGGGTTAATATGTTCGTAGATATTGTAAATTCGATCTCACGCGAAGATCGCCCCAACAGTTTTTCCAACTTGCCGATGCTCTAAGATTTGAACGACTGGGAAACGATTCCATAGGTCACCACGTCTAAGTATACTCTATAAGTTATAAAAATCTGATGTAGGCAGCATATGACTTTTCTTATATAATGCAATGAATTGACTACTTTTACAGTTAAAAAAATGTTATTCTTATAGTAGATACTAATATTCTTTCCAAGACATTGAATTTTCTTCAGTTAGTCGTCATTTCCATTGATGTAGCGTCGTTTTTATCCATTTGCGAAATTTTCGTCAATTCGGCAACATTGAAAAAAGTCACCAAGGTGGGGACATTCCGCAAATTCGTCACCAAAAACCTCGCCAAGCGTTATGAACGTAAGAAATAAGTCATTTTTACAGCAGATAAATGACTATTGGCGTTCATATACAAAAGTATTACTCAAAGTATCTTTTCTTGCGAAAGGAACGAGTTAAATCCACGAGAATGATATCACCATATTTATCGCATGATATTACATACGAAAAATGAACATGTTTCTTAAGAGTTAATATTTTTTTATTTTACTTGATTTTTTGAAAAATTTATCTGAAAAATATGCAATATATCGAAAGCGGTTAATGCTAGCGTCCTACAGTTTATGCCAATCGTTTTCTAAGGAAAAATTACATAAGAAATGTCTATTTGCTTAACTTTATTAAAGGTTTTGATTTTTTGATGATTTTTTCAAAATTTAACTTGAAAATTTAAGAGGGTTCTGAACATTCGATTGTGTTTAAAAACAATAGGCTTCCAGTATTCACGGATTGTGATTTTGTATCAAATTTATCTCGTTCGAATCGCTCCATTCGTTCATGAGATATAGTCTCCACAGACTCACTGACACACACACACATACTTTCACACACACACACACACACACATACTTTCATACACACACATACACACAGACGTCAGCTCAAAAATGTTTTATTCGTGATCAGGGATGCTTGAAATGTGCTCTCCCGTCGAAAACTCGAATTCGAATTTTAGACCCCGTCACAATACTTTCCTTATACATTATGTATATAAGGAAAGTAATATACCATTCGAGTTACGGACAAATTTGAGGTGTTATATATTTTGTTTTACGCTTTTACAGAAGTTTTAATGGCATTAACAATAAAACATTATTCTAGAGAATTTCATGAAATTTGTCAGTTTTCAGACTAGCTTACAGAACGGTGTTGCATAGATTCTGATATAAATCGAAAGATTAGAACTGACATTTCCTTCCATTTATCTTGTTAACATTCAAAACAGAAATAGAACAAACAAATATTCTAAACTGCTGAAATCACCTACTCGTTTTGCATGCAGTTTCTTTAGATAGCAAACTAAAGAAATTATCCAGTTAAATTACGATACGCCGTTTAAAAGAAATCCGTTTTTAACACTTTACAACATATTTGAAAAGTGTTTATGACTTTGTTCATTCTGTCTGTCTGTCTGTCCGTTAGCACAAGTGCCGTAAAAATGACTTTATCAAAATGAAATTTTAGTATGTTTTTCAGACGGTCTGTGAGACCTATGGGAATAGAAATAAAAAATCTGATGTGGGCAACACATGACTTTCCTTATATAATGCAATGAATTTACTACTTTTACAGTTAAAAAAATGTTATTCTTATAGTAGATACTTATTTTTTTTCCAAGATATTGAATTTTCTTCAATTAGTTGCAATTTTGATTGATTTAGCGTCATTTTTATCCATTTGGCGAGATTTTTGTTAATTTGGCAACAATTAAAAAAGTTGCCAAGTTGGCGACATCTCGCCAAATTCGTCGCCAAAATCTCGTCAAGCATTATGGACGAAGAAATAAGTTATTCTTACAGCAGATAAATAACTATTGGCGTTCAAATACAAAAGTATTACTCAAAGTATCTTTTTTCATGACTGGAACGAGCTAGATCCACGAAAATGATGTCACCCAATTTATCGCATGGTGTTACACATGAAAAGTAAACATGGTTCTCAATAGCAAATATTTTTTTTATTTTATGACTTTTTAATAATTTTTTTGAAAAATGTGCAATATCTCGAGAACGGTTCATGTTAGCGTTCTAAAATTTATGTCAATCGTTTTCAAATGAAAAATTACATAAGAAATGTCTATTTGCGTAACTTTATTAGCGGTTTTAATTTTTTGACGAATTTTTCAAAATTTCACTCAAAAATTTAGGGGGGTTCTGAACATTCGATTGCGTATAAAAACAATAGGCTTCCAGTGTTTACGGATTGTGATTTTTGTACCAAATTTCGTTCGAATCGTCCCATTCATTCGTTAGTTATCGTCTCCACAGACTCACTGACACACACACACATACTTTCACACACACATACACACACACACACACACACACACACATACACACACAGACATCACTTCAAAAATGCTTGATTCGTGATCAGGGATGCTTGAAACTTGCTCTCCCGTCGAAAACTCGAATTCGAATTTTCGACCCCGTCACAATACTTTCTTTATACATTATGTATATAAGGAAAGTAATAATATCATCCAATTAGTTTTTTATTGAACCCGGGTTGAAAAAATGAAATACATTGAACCCTATGGGACCTAATTTTTCAAACATTTTTTAAGCAAATTTAAAATTCACAAATTGCTTCGAAATTTTTAGGAAATATTCACATTATCCCATAAAATATATAAAAAAAACTTCAGTACAATATGTTAAATAGTCTTTCAATTAAAAATTATTTAATATAGGGAAAAAAATAAATTCAATTAAATTCTAATTTTGGGGATATCCTCCATTATTATATAATAAATACTCGTATGTACGAGTTAGTTAAGAGTTGTACTTAGTGAGGTTGAGCGGAAAAAGGGCCGATGCCATCACCAGACTTTGAGAACTTCTGAAAATCGGTAAGATGATTTTAATTGCATTCATTGACCTCCCTATTCGAAATTTAAGTGGTGCTCAGAAGCACCTAGCAGTGGGTAAACTCACTCGCCCTCTCTCTCTTGATTAAGGAAAGTAAAGGCGTCTAGCCGCCCATGATATGAGATGCTTAGGGAACCTAGCGGACAGAATGCCTGTCCATGTGACGTAATAAATTGTTATTGTTGTAACCAGTGAGTTTTATTTTATTTTTAAAATGTGTAATGTTTCTAATTACTGTGTGACTCTGTTACAAGCTCTGCCGACAACTAAGTCGACCGGGCAACGAGCCGGAAGATCAACGGCCACCCAAATACAGTTTAGTAGGGAAAGTTTATCCCTGAGCAGCACCGGCTCGGTAACATGAGTATGGTTGGGTAAATTTACTTTAAAACTATAACGAGTAAGTGAATCGTTGCTTTGTTAGTAACAAAAAACCACTGCAATTACTAGTGAAAATACGAAGTAACGTTAAAATTACAAGTTATTATTACGTTTTTCAGTTATTTAATTCTATTTTAAAAAACACAATATTTACTTTTCCTTTATTTTTCAAATACAATAGAGTTATGCTTTATTAAATTTTTATCTTAATTTTACAACATTCCTGTATGCCCAAAAACTTATTTACAATCTACTACTTAAAAATTTAATTCACGTAACTTTTTAGAATAACGTGCAATTTTTACGTAATATTTGATGGCTATGGGAACTTTCATAAAATTTCATTTCACGGTATAGAATTTGCAGTTTTCTTGTCCGCTGCGCTTATAGATATGATTTCGAGTTTTATATAAAAGTGATATGTATATCTTTCATTCAGAATAAGTATTTTACCTTCCTTTTACACATCAGCGAAATGTCAGATACTTTAATGAGAAGAGAATTACAAGAATGCGATATTTTAATGTTAAATCTAAAGTTATTCGGGATATTTAAAAATAGTCAATATATTCAATCTTCTATCAAATGATACGTACTTTTACAGTCACAGCTTGGACAAGGTTTTGTCTTGTAGTTAATTGTACAACCAGGTCCACATTTTGGAATACCGCATAGAACTAAATAAATGGGGATAGAAACATTACTATAATTCTCATTTTGAATACAGGATCTTTTTTTCTCAGAAAATAGCATTCATGCAAGACAAGGCGTGACATTTTTTGCACTCCAGCTATATTTTTATACTTGGTGGTCCTCAACAATTTAATATTAATCTGAAACTCGCCACAAACATTACTCAACTACTATTTTAAACATCATTACACAAATATTACTCAACTATTATTTTAAATATATCACTAAAATAAAATATTTTTATACAAAATCACCAAAACATAAATATTTTACACAAAATTTTGCTCAAATTGCTGATCTAATAAATTGAAATTAAAAAACGCCATAAATAAAGATTATAATAGTTTATTAAAGGAATCACTTTAGAAGGCAAGAAGGAGACACTTTTTAAAGACAAAACAACTACCTCCAGCAAAGTAGGTGAAGTTACTGTCATCAGAGAGTCCAGACAAGATACCAGAGTTAAAACGTTGCCAAATAGAAACGACGAAATGGAAAGGAAAAATCAAGGAGAAAAGTACAAAAACTGAAATTTATACGACCTGATTAAAAATACTTTAAACCAACTTCAATGTATGAAATATTGCCCCCCCCCCCCCTCCACTCTAGCTTATTTAAAAAGTCGAATCTAACAATAAAAAATTCCAAAGATTAACAATTTCTATTTTCGACTTCTTATTTTTCAAGCAGTGTCAAGCAGCCCCGGGGAAAGAAGAGTCAAAATTTAAATAGCAGACGTTCAAATTGCCGACAGTAGGTGGTGCTGGCAAACGGGTTATACCTCGATGGTTATAACAAGGTGAAATGGGAAGCACAAGAGGACGAGAGGAGATGGGAGATTGTACGAGTTGGTACGTGTAGCGTGGCATATGTGGAGTCAGACGATGGTAGGAAGAGTGGAGCATGTACATTCGGATTTATTATTGTAAATTAGTACGTTAATGGGGTTTATTTTATGATTTATACAGTTTAAGAATAAAACTTGTTGTTTCTATCAAAAGATGTCTGCTATTTCATACCGACACCTTTACAAAATCACTGAAATAATTTTGTTAATTTATAAAAATAATAAGCATAAAAACATTGAATTTTATTAAAAGTTCTAAACTGTTAAACACAAATGAACCCCTACCTTTGCAGTCACAGGTTGGGCAAGGCTTCGACTTGTAGTTAATTTTACAACCAGGATCACATTCGGGTAAATCGCACTGAACTAAAGAAATGGGTGAACAGAAATGTGCGTCAGAATACTACCAATTTTATAAAATCAAAGACAATTTATCAGACTATTCCCCAAAAGTACATATACATCGTATGAATTTTAAAATACCAATAACATTTAAACTATATATCTTATTTAATTTATTAATACATAAAGTTGCATCTCATTTAGAAAATGTTTTCAAATCACTACCTTCACAATCACAGCTTGGGCAAGGTTTAGTCTCGTAATTTATTTTACAGCCAGGTCCACATTTTGGAATATCGCATTGAACTAAAAATTTTACAAAATAGCCACATTAGTTTGTTCGTTTCTTAATTGCTGCACATATTGAGATTTTTAATTTGAATTTAGGTATATTATATATTATCATTAAAATGAAATAAAGGATAAAACTTTTAGATAAGATAATTTCAAAAACGTGTAAGTTTTGTACCTCCCCCCTTTTAATTTTTTGATAAAGTTAAAATGTGGCTGTTGACTTGTATGAAACACAATGTCCGAAATTACTGTTCAGATACGCAAAGTGTTCAGATACGCAAACTTCATGACTAATGTTGGAAAAACACCAAAATCTCTTGAGACAATAAATAAATCAGACGGCGCTAAGACAAGCCCTACCGCATTGTATGTATTTCTATCGTGAAGGACTCACATTAAATAATTGTAATTGTTTGAAGAGCTAATTTTGAAGAGCAAAAATTTATAATATAAACACCTTGATTTATCTGCCTATCTATCTATACTGGGTAACGCTTGACGGAATTTTTGGCGACGAATTTTGCGAGATATCGCCAACTTGGCGACTTTTTTTTAATGTTGCGAAATTGACAAAAATGTCGCCATATCGATAAAAAATGTCTACAAATTGATAAAAACGACGCCAAATCAATGAAATTAAATGTGTTTTGAAAGGGGATAGTATTGTAATGATATTTCGGTATCGTTTGCCCGTCAGTCCAACCGTGTTCTAGAAGTCCCAAAAACGTGTAGATCCTTCGAAAATTCGAGTTCCGATCTTCGGCACGATTCCAATACTTTGAATACATACACACATATATTATCTGTGTATCTGTGTATTATCTGTGTATATAAATTCCGTGACTATGCAATTACAATAGTTCTGATTTTAAATGATCCCTAAACTTTTATTATTTCTTCAACGAAGCCTAATTTTAACTTATGCAGAATGCAAATGTCTCAAGCGATTGTAGGGTGAGTTACGTAAGAATTGCTGAATTTTTTTCACACAAAATTATTTAGATCTGGAGTCTGGAATGCAAGTTATATGAATGAAATATTCATTGATTTTGCATAGAGAATCAGATGATTTATATTTCGACACATTTTAAATATTTAAGTATAACAAATTACTGTAGTACTGTGATAATGTAAAAGATAACACCACTGAATGTATCACATTTTAGAAATTTTTAAATGAAATTGCATTTCAGTTGGAAAGTGTTTCATAATCAATGCTTATGCATGATTGATCTTTCTTGTTTATTTTCAGTAGATGATATGCATCATTTTGTGAAATTTTTTTTTAAAAACTACTCATCTATTGTATGGAACTTTTTGTCAATAAAACAGTATCTCATTTCAATGAATGTAAAAAGAAGCAAACATATTGGGTTTTGTGGGAAAGTAATGTGCTGTAGATATGGCATAATTACTTTCCTTATATACACAATGTATAAAGAAAGTATTGTGACTGGGTCGAAAATTCGAATTCAAGTTTTCGACGGGAGAGCACGTTTCAAACATCCCTGATCACGAGTCACACATTTTTGAAGTGATGTCTGTGTGTGTGCGTGTGTAAAAGTAATTGTGTGTGTGTGAAAGTATGTGTGTATGTGTATGAAAGTATGTGTGCGTGTGAAAGTGTGTATGTGTATGTGTGTGTGTGTGTGTGTGTGTCAGTGAGTCTGTGGAGACGATAACTGCCGAACGTATGGACCGATTCGAACGACATTTGGTACAAAAATCACAATCCGCAAACCCTGGAAGCTTATTATTTTTGTACGCAATCGAATGTTCAGAACCCCCTAAATTTGCGAGTGAAATTTTGAAAAAATCGTCGAAAAATCAAAACCGCTAATAAAGTTACGCAAATAAACATTTCTTATGTAATTTTTCATTAGAAAACTATTGACATAAATTTTAGAACGCTAACATGAACAGTTCTCGAGATATTGTACATTTTTCAAAAAAATTATCAAAAAATTATATAAAATAAAAAATAAAATATTTCCTTTTGAGAAACATATTCACTTTTCATATGCAATACCATGCGATAAATTGGGTGACATCATTCTCGTAGATCTAGCTCGTTCCATTCATGAAAAAAGATACTTTGAGTAATACTTTTGTATTTGAAAACCAATAGTCATTTATCTGCTGTAAGAATAACATATTTCTCCGTCCATAACGATAGGCGAGATTTTGGCGACGAATTGGCGGAATGTCACCAACTTGGCGATATTTTTAATTGTCGCCAAATTAACAAAAATCTCGCCAAATTGATAATAATGACGGTAAATCAATGAAAATGACGACAAATTGAAGAAAATTCAATATCTTGGAAAGAATATAAATATCTACTATAATAATAACATTTTTTTTAACTGTAAAAGTAGTAAATTCATTGCATTATATAAGGAAAGTCATGTGTTGCCCACATCAGATATCTTTGTTTCAGTTATTGCCTTTTAGGTGCTCCTATTTCATATTCAATACTATGCTCTACATCAAAATAAGAATTTTAGAAAAATGAATTTCTCATTCTCAGAGACCCCATTCTGCTGTACAATACTCCATGAATATCTAAACTTAGTATACCATTGTCTTTTAGGGTATATTTTATTTCTTTGGATTTTGAACCTTTCGGGCTCGACTGTCTTGGGCCCGACATAGTGATAATGTACTCGTTTTTCGAGAATAAATCATAAATCGGAGCAGCTAAAATATCTAAATTTAGTATATCAATTTCTTTTGGGGTTTATCGTAATTTATAATTTGAACCTCATCAAACTGGCCTGTCTTGAATCCGCCTTAGGAATGCCATCGTGTTAGGAATGCTATCGTGCTAAACGTGGAATTTTCAGCTTCTCATTTCTCGAAACATCCCCCCAAAACGAGTGCATTCCTAAGACGGGTCTAAAACGGGCTATCCCAATAATGTTTAAAATCTAAAGAGTTAAAATATACCCATAAAACAATGATATATAAAATATTTTAGCTGCTCTGCTTGGGTTATTTAAAATACGAACGCATTAATATGTCGGGCCCAGGACGGACTAACCCGATACGGTTCAAATTCGAAAGTATTAAACTTTACCTGAAAAGAAACTAATATACTAAATTTTTATTTTTTAGCTGCTTCGATTTTTGAGTTATTCTCGAAAAACCAGTACATTTCTATGTCGGGTGTAAGACGGACTTGCCTGATAAGGTTCAAAATCCAAAGAAATAAAATATACCCTAAAATACAATGATATACTAAATTTAGACATTCAAGCTGCAACAGTTTTGGAGTTTCTTAAAAAACGAGTACATTCTTTTTGTTGGGCCCAGGACGGTTTTAAATCTAATGAGCTAAGATATACCGCAAATTATAACGACATTCTAAACTTGGAACTTTTAGATACTCCCGTTCTAGAACTATTACCCACACAAACAGCTACCATAAGCCTTCGGGTTGGTCGTGTGGTCTGGGCTTTCTACCCCCAAAACGTGAGTTTCTAAGGCGGGCCCAAAACGGGTTCGCACGATACGGTTCAAAATCGAAGGAATTAAAATATTCCCCAAAAGATAAGGTTATACTAAATTCATATTTTCTAGTTGCCCCCGATTTTCCAGTTATTCTAAAAAACGGGCCCATTCCCATGTCGGGCCCAGAACGGGGTACCCCGATAAAGTTCAAATCCGAAGAAGGTTAAATATACCAGAAAAGCCAACAACATGTTAAACTTGGAATTTTTAGCTATTGCGGTTGTCGAGTTATTCTTCGAAAACGAAAGCATTCTTTACCGGACCTAAGACGGGCTAGTCCAATGAGGTTCAAAATATAAATTAAAATCCATCCAAATGGAAATGATATACTAAATTTACATTTTTAGCTACACCGATTGATCGAGTTATTCTTGAAAAGAGAGTAAATTTCTATGGCGGACCAAGACGGGCTAGCCCGATAAGGTTTGAAATGCGATGAAATGTAATATACCCCAAAATACATTGATTTATTAAATTTAAACATTCTAGATGCTCCGAATTTTGAGTTATTCTAAAAAAAACGATATAATACTCTTGCTGGGGTCAAGACGGGCTAGCCCGATAAGATTTTAATCCAAAGAGTTAAAATATACAGCTAATGACAAGAATATGCTGAACTTCGAATTTTTAGATACACCTGTTTTCGAGTTATACCAAAAACGGGTGAGTTTCTAAGGCGGGCCTGAGACAGGCTAACCCGATACGGTACAAAATTGAAAGAATTAAAATATACCCCAAACGAAAACAATATATTAAATTTAGATTTCCTACTTTCTCTGATTTTCGAGTTATTCTCTAAACACAAGTAAAGTACTATGGCGAGGCCAGGACGGGTTAGCCCGATAAGCTTCAAAATCGAAAAAACTGAAATTTACCGCAAGAGGAAACGTCATAACGAATTTCACGTTAGTGATAAATGAACCTGATTATTTTGGACCTCAAAGGTTTGAACGAACACCAGATCAAGTTAAATGAAATTTTAAAAATAAGAATATATCCCTATCTTAATCTCTCTGAAAATTAAATGACTTTCTGTGTATACCACTTAAAATAATCACACCCAATTTCACACAAATTCTTCAGTTATTTCGAAAGATATCGGTCATTTCATTTGCAATATATTTTTCGTTACTTGTAGACGCTGTACTATACCATGCTAAGCCAGAAGCCGGTCCATGAATTCTGTTATCTCTAATAAGAGCGCTATCCTAATTAATATAGATGCTAATAGTTAATATTTCAAGTAAATATTAATGGCCAATATTATGTTTTCATAAATTCTAATAGTTAATAACTAATGCTTTATCAAGTCCATTACACACACACGTGTCCCCCGTTAATTAAAAAGTTCACGTTTATCATAAATAAAATATATAAAAAAATTATAAATAGAAATCAACAAATATTTTCAAAATATTACAGTATTTTTAAAACGTTAGAACTTAAAACGGTCTTACCTTACTTATATCTATAATGAAAAAATAATCGTTTTAGATCTCTTAGATTCTAGCATATATTAGGAGCACTTAATAAATTTTTGCAATATATGCATAGTAGTTCATAGTAAAACACATAGACACATGCGTCGACATTTTGAAATTTTCACCACATCTACAAAAGGGCAGAAAAATGCCTAATAATTCAAGCATCATTTCTCAACTTTTTATACTATTTCCAGCCCATTTGAAAATTATTGTACAATCCCAGGGATTACCAGCCGATGCTCGGGATTTACCATACGAGATTGTGATAAAAATTACACCGGAACATATAGGGCCGTGAATTTTATACATTGTTTTTTCACTGTGAAAGATGTAAAGTCATTGCATTATGTAAGAAAAAAAAATCATTGCATTATATATGTCATAGCTGCATAAGAAAGAATCTTTCTCATAAAATTCTGATAATTAAACATCCATTTTCAACACTTTACAACATAGTTGAAAAGTGTTTATAACTTTGTTCATTCTGTCCGTCTGTCTGTCTGTCCGATGGCATGACAACTGTCGTAAAAATGACTTTATCAAAATGAAATTTTAGTATGTTGTTTAGACGATCTGTGGGACCTGTAGGAATATAAATGACTAATATAACCCAATTTGTTTTGGATGGGTTGAAAAAATGAAATTGGACCCTATGGGACCTAATTTTTCAAACATTTTTAAACGAATTTAAAATTCACAAATTGCTTAGAAAGTTTTGGGAAATATTCAAATTATCCCATAAAATATATAAAAAAATGTTCAGCAAAATATATTCAGTGGTTTTTTTAAATAGCAATTAAAATAATATTTAAAACCTTTATATGAAGAGATCACGTCACTATTATATGAAGAGATTACGTGACCCACTTTAAAATAAAATATGGCATCCACTTTTTTTTGGAGGGGGATTAAAATTATTTTTAATTTATATTTAGTGTCGTATCCGTCCTAAAACCGCTTTATTTTGCTTTATTTCTGTGTTCTGAAACAACACAATTACAATATATTTGAGTTTAAATGATCATCAAACTTTGATTATTTCTACAACGAAACCTAATTTATACTTATGGAGAATCACAAACTGATTAGGCTGTAAGATGAGTGTATATGAATTGCTGAATTTCTTTAACGCAAAATTGTTTTGCTCAGGAGTCTGCAATATAGATGATATGAATGAAACATTCACTGATTTTACATAGAGAAGCAGACGATTTAACGGCAGACTTCTTCGATGAAGTTTTATGCATAGAGCTAAATTACATTGGCCTCCATGGTTTTAAGTTCTTAAGTAGAATAAACTATCGTAGTACTGTGATGAATGAAATAAAAATGTATGAATGAAATATTTCCTGCTTTTACACAGAGAGCCAGGCGATTTATATTTCGATGATGTCATTTGAATCAAGTTCGTTTTTTTATGAAGTTTAAAATTTTCAAATATAATTAATTATTGCCGTATTGTGATATATTACTGCTGAATGTATCGCATTTTAGAGATATATAAATAGAATTAAAGTTAGAAAGCGTTTCATAATCAATGTTTATGCATGATTGATCATTCTTGTGATTTCTTAATATATTTCGTTGTATAGTAAGCCTGTGAGAAATAAACCATGGTGATATATCCCATTTAAGTTCATATTTCAAACAAGCGATTTTCAAAAGTAACTAATACGTTCAATAAACTCCCTCAAATCTAAGAGATTTTATTGATTTTTATGCTTTAAACCAACTATTTCCAATTTTCTGTTTCGTTGGGAATCATGAAGTTAAAGAATAGAACACCTAGGAAAAAGTTCCGTTTCCCATTAATTTATCGACAACCCCTGGTCTTAAAAACTCGAAACTTGGACAAAATTTATGGGTGGCTATTTTAAAGCTACCCACCATATTTCATTAAATTCGGTTTAGCCGTTCTCCTGTGATGATGAGATAAACGAAAGTTTTCTATTTCACTAATATCTCGAGAACCACTGTTCGTAGAAACTCGAAACGTAGATTAAATTAAATACCTCGAAACGTAAATTTAAGTGGATCTATTTCAAGACTACACACCAAATTTCATCAAATTTGGATCAGCCGTTCTCCCGTGACGTTGGCTCATACATACATACATACTTTTCTTCTTTATATTTATAAATGATATAAGAAAGAATCTTCCTCATAAATTGCTAATAATTAAATAACCATTCTAATTTCTTAATACTTTTCGTTGTTGAGTAAGCCTGTGAAAAATAAACCATGGAGATAAAATTTCCATTAAAATCCCTATTTCAAACCTGCGGTTTCCAAAAGTAACTAATACGTTCATTAAACGCCCACAAATCTCAGAGATTTTATTGATTTTTAAGTTTTAAACCAACTATTTCCAATCTGTTTCGTTGGGAGTCATGGAGTTAGAGGGTAGAATTCCTAGGAACAAGTTTCGTTTTCCATTAATTTATCGACAATCCCTAATCTTAAAAACTCGAAACTTTGACTAAATTTATGGGTGGCTATTTTAAAGCTACCCACCGTATTTCATTAAATTCGGTTTAGCCGTTCTCCTGTGTTGATGAGATAAACGAAAGTTTTGTATTTCACAAATATCTCGAGAACCACTTGTTGTAGAAACTCGAAACGTAGATTAAATCAAATATCTCGAAACGCAAATATCTCGAAACGTAATTATATCTCGAAACGTAAATTGAAGTGGAGCTATTTCAAGACTACATACCAAATTTCATCAAATTCGGTTCAGCCGTTCTCCCGTGAAGTTGGCTCATTCATACATACATACATACTGTTATTCTTTATTGTTAAAGATGATATAAGAAAGAATCTTCCTCATAAATTGCTGATAATTAAATAACCATTTTGATTTCTTAATACTTTTCGTTGTTGAGTAAGCACGTAAAGAATAAATCATGATGATAGAGTTTCCATTTAAGTTCATATTTCAAACTTGTGATTTTCAAAAGTGACTAATACGTTCAATAAACTCCCACAAACCTCAGAGATTTAATTTACTTTCAAGTTAAAACCAACGATTTCCAACCTTTTTTGTTGGAAATCATGGAGTTAGAGAGTTGAACTCCTTGGGAAAAGTTTCGTTTTCCATCAATATCTCGACAACCCCTGGTTTTAGAAACTTAAAACTTAGACTAAAATTATAAAGGGCTATTTCAAAGCTATCCACCAAATTTCATTAAATTCGATTCAGCCATTCTTCCGTGATGATGAGACACGTTTCTGTCGACGTTTCTGTAAGTCGAAAATTGAAACATATAGCAGAAAGACAACAAAGAAGGGAAGATCAGGAATCTAAAGCAAGAGAATACAAAGATAATGTGTCTATGACGATTGCAGGCTTAGAAGCGAACGCCGTCTTAGGGTCTGATTCAGAAGATATAGCTGAAGATGGTGACGATTATGTTAGCCATGAACCCAAACGCCCGAAAGCAAGCGATGCTCAAATGCTCAAATTCCCTCAACCTCTAAGACAGGACAAATGGGAATATATCTGCCAAATTTATCCGTTGCTTGTAATAGAGTGGGAGTATTGGATCGGTTAGCTGCTGTCATTGCGTCCTCTGTGCTTCAGGATATGGGGATTGTATGTAGAGATACTCCAACTAAAGTTATTAACAGAAGTAAGGTGAGGAGAGAACGTGGAAAGGTGAGGTCCCAGCTTGAGTCTACCGCTGCACAAATAATGCAGTCTTTGGATGTGGACGTCATCTACTTTGATGGAAGGAAAGACAAGACTATAGTGTATGAGAAGAAGGGAAATTCTTCCTACAGGACTATAGCTATTGATGAACATATTTGTTCTCTTGTCAGAACCTGGTTCTGTTTATATGGGACATGTAACTTCGGATTCTGGATCCAGTGCAGATATTACACGAAGCATCACCAACTTCCTTACACAGAAAGCGATTGCGCTTTCCAAACTGGTTACTGTTGGGTGTGATGTAAAGAACGTCAACACTGGGAAGAAAAATGGCGTAGAAATGGCGAAGAAAAAAAACGTCTTGAAATCTTTGTTGGACATAAACTGCATTAGATTATATGCTTGCTGCACTCTAATGAACTGCCTCTTAGTCATCTTTTCCAGAAGATTGATGGAAAGACATTTGGGCCACAACAGTTTTTCGGAACTATAGGAAAATACCTGGAAACGTATGAAACCCTTGCCGTGACAGATTATGTTCCAATTCCAGTTTCTCTATCCCAAATTGACATAAAGACCTCAGTACAGACCAAAAATACCTACTTGATATTTCTAGGGCAGTATCCTCGGGGGAGTGCTGTCCAGACTTAGCAAACAGGAGTCCTGGGAAGATATCTCACTCAAGATGGCTCACTACAGCCAACAGAATTCTCCGCCTTTACGTATCAACCCCTGACCCACCAGATGATTTGAGGCTCCTAGCAGAATATGTTATACAAGTTTATGTGCCATCCTGGTTTGAAATAAAGAAAAGACCGACAGCAACTCATGGAGCACGTCATCTTCACGGAATGAGCAAGAAAAGTTCATTCTTGCCAGAAGAGTTTAAGGCACTCCTTCACGAAGTTATTCAGAGAAACTTTTATTTTGCTCACTCCGAAAACATTCTGTTGGAGATGTTGGAAGATGAACGATTACACATTTGAGAACTTGGCTTGAGAAGAATACTCCAAGCAAGAAAACTGACTGGAAGGGGAAAATACGTTATTTTGAGTTTCCCAAATTGAATTTCAAAGCAGAGGAGTATTTTGAGATGATTCGCTGGGACAATACCTTGGAACCACCGGCTACCTTGAACCTCAGCGACGAAGACAAAGCAAGATTGATCAGAAGCGGTTCAGAGTTTGAAATAGGGAAGCTTCTTTGTCATTCTCAAGTAGTAGAAAGGCATGTGAGACTGGCGACAGAAGCGTCATTGGCAACATGCGGTGGAGAAGCCAGGGATGGATTCATGCGTAGGCGAATCAAGCCCCAGAACGAACTTCCGAAGTTCCACACCAAGATTAATTTCTTCGAACCTCGTCTGGAACCTGAAGATCACGAGTGATTAGGCTGCAACTTTTTCGCTGCTTCTTTTTTACCAATTGTAACCATTTGTTCGGTCAGGAAACAATAAAATTGAAAAAAAAAAATTTGGGGCCTTTTTCACCCTACTATACAACCCCTTATAAAACCTATACAACCCTATACAAACCTATACAAAAAATTAACTGTGCAGTATTATGGTAATATACTTTATTAACACCCGAATTTTTAAATATTTTTTTTGAAATTAATTCGGATATTTGAGAATATTCCGCACATTCATCGAGCTTAAAAACCATATTAATTGATTGTATAAGTCGTACAAAATTACGTTCGAAATGATTCATTTGTTCATGAGATATCGCACTACTGAATTATTTGGTTAACTTCAGCATATAAATAAGATTAAATTTATCATCTAAATGAAATAATATAAATTGTACATCACATAACACTGATTAAAATACTCTTAGTGAATACTATATTTAAGAAATCAATATAATGCAAGTCAGTAAGCTATAAATCAGTTGGGGTAAACAGGCAAACAATCCATAGGAAATAAAACTAAATAAAACAAGAAAGATCAATCATGCATAAAGCATTGATTATGAAACACTTTCCAACTTCAATGCAATTTTACTTAAACAACATGTGATACTACCTCGGTAATATTTTTAAAATTATCATAATACTACATTAATTTATTATATTTCAAAACTTAAAAAAAAATGAACTTCATTCAAATGACGGCATTGAAATATAAATTGCCTTGTTTAAACATCCTTAAAATGCGATACATTCCTCGGTAATATTTTTAAAATTATCATGATACTACAATAATTTATTATATTTGAAAACCGCATCGAAAACAACTGAAATTTATTCAAATGACGTCATCAAAATATAACTAGCCTGGCTCTCTCTAAAAAAGCAGCATTTCATTCATAAACATTTTTCAATTCATTTCATTCATAAAAATTTTTCAATTCATTTCATTCATAAAAATTTTTCAATTCATTTCATTCATAAACATTTTTCAATTCATTTCATTGATAAACATTTTTCAATTCATTTCATTCATCACAATACTATAATAGTTTATTTTATTTAAAAATTTAAGACCATGGAGCTGCAAGAAATTAAACTCTATGCTTAAAACTTCATCGAGAAAATCGTCCTTCTCCATGTAAAATCAATGAATGTTTCATTCATATCAGCTATATTGCAGACTCCATGCGCTAAATAATTTTGCGTTAAAGAAATGTAGCAATTCTTATACAACTCATTCTACATATTTTACTGTTTACATTTTCCATGGGTGAAAACTAGGCTTCGTTGTAGAAATAATCAAATTTGGATGATCATTTAAACACAAATATATTGTAATTGCGTTGCTTCAGTACGTAGATGCACAGAATTTAAGCAAAAATAAATCGATTTTAGGACGGATACAACACTAAAGATGAATTAAAAAGAACTTTAAAAATCACGATTTTGATACAAGATGGATGCCATATTTTATTTTGAAGTGGGTCACGTGATCGCTTCATATAAAAGGTGTAATTATTATTTTAATTTTTATTTTAAAATCTACTGAATATATTTTGCTGAAATTTATTTTATATATTTTATGGGATAATTTGTATATTTCATAAAACTTTTGAAGCAATTTGTGAATTTTTAATCCGCTTAAAAATGTTTGACAAAACAGGTCCCTATAGGGTTCAATGTATTTCATGTTTTCAATCCGGGTTCAATCCAAAACTAATTGGGTGATATTATTCATTTATATTGCCATAGGTCCCACAGACCGTCTGAACAACATACTAAAATTTCATTCTGATAAAGTCATTTTTACGGCAGTTATCGTGCTAACGGGCAGACAGACAGACAGACAGAATGAACAAAGTCATAAACACTTTTCAACTTTGTTGTAAAGTGTTAAAAATAGAATGCATAAAATTGGACAGAAAACGATAAAATTGTAAAATCACTAGGAAATTCATACAAATTGATTTTTAGATGATGGTTCTTTTTTCATTAAATAACCTTGTTACATTGAACAAAAAGATTATTTTATACCCTAAAGAACTAGAAGCCACCATGAATAATACTGGAGCGAATGTAAAAGATTTTCTAAAAATAGAAAAATAATTTGGCCTACTTCCCACATGTGCATAGATGGGAAGTAATAACTTCAATTATGTTGCCACACAGTTAAAAATCAGTGTTGCCAAACATAAAAAATAAAATATAAAACCAGTGTTGCCACCCAAGAAAATAAAACAGAATTGCCAGTCAAAAGTAAAAGTAGGAAAAAAACAATATATATTAATTTGAAATATGATAAATGACTATTATATACATAAAAGTAAATATTTTTAATCTGACCAAAAGCTCAACATCCTTAACATTTCTAAATCATAATGCGTATACTGATGTGTTTAATAATAATATTAATAATTAATATAAATGATAAAATAATTTAGAATTTTGAAAGCAGACAACTGTAATCACAAATGCAATACAACTTCTGGCAGATTACATGCAGGAATAGACGCAGAATATCTCTTAAAGTTCAATTTTAACTTTTAACTGAATATGTGTTGATGTGATAAAAAACTCTGTTTGAATCTATCACTTTCAATTTATACACTTAATCATGCTGAAGAATCTGTAACATAAGTAAAAATAAGAAATTGTGGGTTTCCTGTGCCAGTATTAATGAAAACTGTAAATTAATTGAAGGAATCAAAGTTAAATAAGTTTAGATTGTATAAGTGCCTGACTGTTTCTTCACTTGTTTCAAGAAAGATAATTTCCTGCAATCATGATAACTGGAAATCGCCGACAGAAACATTGTACCTGCTGCAGCAGGTGCAATGTTTCTGTCGGCGATTTCCATGGACGCCAATGCCTGCAAAGGGGGTCGAACTGTTTGGGGTGCGGTATGTCAAATACCTGTTTTGGGGAGGTCCTTCGTTTGGGATGGACGCTGTCCCACCCGTAAGCAAGAGTTTGAATGAATTTTTTTTCGAAACGGAATTTTCAAAGGTTTTACATTTTTAATATGCTCCATGCGTCTTAAGTTTTGTCTGAGATGCATGAAATTTAGCAAAAAGACACCTATATTACTTTTTAATGAAACTGGGTATGCATTTTATAATTGGATATTATTAAGGTAATTAAAAGTGAATAGGAACCTAATTAAGTGATGAAAATTAAGTTTTAATGCCGAAAAGTATTTTTAAAAAATGAACTTTCTAACGGATTTAAAAATAAATACCCAAATTTGTTCATAATGTGTTTTTGAGGGATCATAATGCAAAATTAATCAAAAATGTGAACAAATGGCACGCAAGGAGCATTTTCAAATTTTCGTTAAAATAATTAAATTAAAAAAAAATACAAAATTATAACAAAATTGAAATAAAAATTTAATGGTATTATATATAGTAATGTTAAGAGGAATATTTATACAAATTTTCACGTTTTTAAGTCAATAAATAAATAAAAAAAATTTCAACGTCCACCATCCCCTTAAATAAACTACCGATTTCTTGTCGCTTTTCCTGAAAATACGTATAGATGGCACAGCTCCTTTTCCCTGTTCGACCAAGCTAAAGAAGTCATCATATGCTTGGAATGGAGATGTACATCTGTTGTTTTGATATTATGTAGTGTGATGTTATTGTTATTAAAAATGTGCTTGGTGCTACAAAATGTATTAGCAATTCCTCGTCATGCTTTACTTCCTAACCCAACCTATACTTGAAGCAAAATCAAATCAATTATTCATAGATTTTACCTAATTGTTCACATAATTGATAAAGATGTACAAACTTTAGCCTATTCATTGCCGCATAAACAATCATAACATGTTTATTTTGGTACACTTTGACTTTTGTTTTACTGGTATACGTTTTGTACAAAATAAATCTAATATTTATATTTATTCAGTGCTCAACTGACATTTGAGACTGCTCAAACTCAGCCATGCCTTAAATTGTTAATGCATATTTAGGAATTATCTAAAGATATTGATTCATCATATTCCGATAGTACACCTAGCCACATACAATCGGGAAATTTTTAGACATTTTATATTTCGTAACAAATTCACCTGTAATCCTTTGTTTTGTGTTTTTCCAGAACTCCTTACTGCTAATGATAAACTTGGTGAAGATTCTAACAAATTTAATTGATGAGGAGTAATGGTGTATTTATAATCATTTTTATTTATAGTAATATAGTAATGCTATTTATTTCCACAAACGCGAAATGGTTAGTAGTCACAAAATATGACACTTACATACTTATGTTCTGAATTTCGAAACCGTTTCAAATTTAAGTGCGATTTATTAATCATCTTAATTGTCAAATTTAAGTGCGATTATGGTGATATTTTCGTCACATGGGGGATGGATTTGGCGAAATATCGCAAAATTAGCCACTTTTAAAGAGTTTTCGAACCAAGTGGAACATTTTAGAAATTTTCATTAGTCCACGAAAACGAAAGCTTTGCAGAAATTTCTCTGGAGGGAGTGGAGGACAAATAGGCTTCCAGTATTTATGAATTGTGATTTTTACACCAAATTTCGCTCGAATCAGTCCATTCATTTGTCAGTTATCGTCTCCACACGCATACTTTCACACACACACACACAATACTTTCACACACATACACACACACACACACACACAGAGAGAGAGTGAGAGAGAGAGACATCATCTCAAAAACGTCTGATTCGTGGTCAGGGATGCTTAAAACGTGCTCTCCAGTCGAAAACTCGAATTCGAATTTTCGACCCCGTCATAATACTTTCCTTATACATTATATGAATGCAAGAAAAATAAAAATATCTCGTGCTTGTGCACTAATATTTTACCAAGGAGTATACATATGGCCACAATAAAAGTAGAGGTCTTCAGAACCCGATAGTGAGAAAATTGTTGGGCCAAACTCAACCAAATTTGCAGTACATACTATTTAGACCATGGTGTTTTGATTTTTAAGAGAAAAATAATTAGTTCGGATTTTTACCACCGCGAGCCAAAATGGCGCTTTTAGGTTTGTTTTTGAAGTAAAATAGACATAGGAAGTACAGAAAGTTCCGTCAATGCCGAGAGGTGTCGAACAATGCTGCTGAACTTTGTTATTCCGCAACTTCAACAGCGTGGATGTCTTGAATCTACGATATTTATGCAGGATGGAGCAATCCCTCATATTAGATTGCTCCTACAGGAAGTATTACATTTTCAAATGTTAACTCTCTGTACTTCCTATGCTTATTTTGATCAAAAAATGTACCTTACAGCGTTCCTTAGTCCGCGGTGGCAAAAATCCGAACTATTTCTTTTCTTTTAAAAATCAAAACCCCATGTTGTAAATAGTATTTACTGCACTTTTGGTTGAGTTTGGCCCAACATTTTCCTCACTATCGGGATCTAAACATCTCTACTTTAATTATTGTCACCCTGTGTATACTCGTATATATATACAAGGTGTCCCAAAAACATTGACCTCGGCTTTTATTCCTTAAATATTGATCTTAGACATATATAATAAATTACAAAGTTGCTCAAAAAAAGGTACAAAATTTTATGGAATCGATTAAAATTTTCAAGGAAATTAAATTTTGGGAAATATAAAATTTTTAATTTTTACACGGTTCTCGTACAAAAACATTTCCAATGAGTAAAATGTACCCCATGTACTGACTAATAAGGTGATATACAAAATTTAAGCATTTTGTCATAAAGAATCCCAGAGATATGAAAAGACAATAATGCTGACTTAAACCACTTTTCATTGCATCGACATGGGTTCTCAGAGGGGAAAAATCATGTTGACAGTTCGCGTTTCAGGGGTCATACACAAATTGCGAAAGAAAATAATGATTACATAAGTAAACAATAATTTTGCTATTTATCGGTACAAAAGTATCTACCCTGTGTAGAAATAATAACTTTACACAAAGATTGTAAAGCTTGTTCAAAATGTTTTCCTTCCAAAGATTCATAAAAGATAAGAGGCATATATTATTCGCCTATGATGCATTTCTGCGTTGCGTCATTTTCACTCTTGCTATAAACATTTATACTTTAATTTGTGATTAATCCCTCATAAAGTTTGTTTAAACATATCTCTGTGACTTTTTATGATAAAATGCTGAAATTTTGTATATCACCTTATTAGTGTATGGGGCACATTTTACACATTGTAAATGTTTTTGTACGCGGGACGTATAAAATTTAAAATTTTGTAATTCTTCAAATTTAATTCCCTGAAAATTTTTATCGATTTCATAAAATTATGACCTTTTATTACGCAACTTTGTAATTTATTATATATGTCTAAGATCACTATTTAGGGAATAAAAGCCGAGGCCAATGTGTATTAGGACTATATATATAAGGAGGACCCTGTATATATATAACTATATGTATAAAGAAGAAAATTATGTATGTATAGATGTATGATCCAACATCACGGAAGAACAGCTGAACCGAATTTGATGAAATTTGGTGGGTAGTCTTGAAATAGCCCTACTTAAAATTTAGTCTATGTTTCAAGTTTCTACGACCAGTGGTTCTCAAGATATTAATGAAAAACGAAACTTTCGTTTGTCTCATCATCACGGGAGAACAGCTGCACAGAATTTAATAAAATTTTGTAAATAGCTTTGAAGTAGCCCCCCATAAATTTAATCCAAGTTTCGAGTTTTTAAGACCAGGGGTTGTCGAGATATTAATGGAAAACGAAACTTTTCCCAGGAGTTCTACTCTTTAACTCCATGATTTCCAACGAAAAAGGTTGGAAATCACTGGTTTAAAACGTGAATGTCAATTAAATCTCTGAGTTTTGTAGGAGTTTATTGAACGTATTAGTTAGTCACTTTAGAAAACCGCAGGTTTGAAATATGAATTGAAATGGAAACTCTATCACCATGGTTTATTTTTCACAGACTTACTCGACAAATTTTATTAATTTGAATAATAAATAAATGAATATAAAAATATCTATCTATCTATATATAGAAAGAAGAAAAATATGTATGTATGATCCAATGAATCTGATTGGCTAAAGAGTGTCCGATCAGATCCATTTTTTTCTTACTTAATGCAATGAATATACTTTTTTCACATTGAAAAAACAATGTATAAGATTCACGACCCTATATGTTTCGGTGTAATTTTTATCAGAGTTTTACATAGTAAATCCCGAGCAACGCCGGGTAATCGCTGCTAGTGACTTGTATAATGCAATGATTATTTTTCTTTCATAATGCAATGAATTTACATCTTTCACAGTGAAAAAACAATGTATAAGATTCACAGCCCTATATGTTCCGGTGTAATTTTTATCACAATTTTGCATGGTAAATTCCGAGCAACGCCGAGTAATCGTTGCTAGTATACACACACACACACACACATATATATAATGTACATGAGACTTGATAAATATTTTCCCTTTGCATATACTATTTATTGTTTGTTGTTTGTTCGATCCAAATCATCCGATCTACCAGAAGGGGTGAGGTATCTGTTTAAACGGTGTCACCCAATTTAGACCGGAAACCAGTTGGGACGGCATTCACGGGGACCATACCCTTTCTCTCCTACTACCAAAACCTCGTAAGGACCAACAGATCAACTTCTTTAACGTTAACGTTCTCTGTGTGAACACGAGGGCAGTTTGGGCATAGCCGGAATTCGAACACGGGTCCACCAAGTGCAATCCCCGTGTCTTAACCACTGAGCTGTCTCGCCCCTAATTATGATCCTTTGTGATCGGTCAAAGAGTACCTAATTACAATAATTGGAATATCTCATCGATTTTTTTATCAACAGGTTCCGAGTAAATTTTTTTCGCCCTAATTAAGTGCAGCAAAAATTTTACTAAATTTCAATTGGGGAGGAGGCATTAAAAATTTCAATTTTGAATTTTTAATAAATTATTTATTCTAGGTGTACCTTCCTTCCCCTACCACCAACCTATCGGAAGGACTTACGGACCCACATATTTAACGCGCCCGTACTCCGCGTGAACACAGAGACAGTTTGGACTAACCACTGGGTTGTTCCAACCAATTTAACATTAACGTATATGTAACTCCAAAAAATCCGAAACATACGCCTAAATATATGTCTAAATATAGACCTCCCCGCATTCGGCTAGCTAATAACAAAAACTTCCAAACATCTGTATTTCCATATTTTTTTCGCAAAATATTGCATATTAGAACGCTTTGAAAATATAAATAAATATTTTATTCAGGGGATTTTATGAAAATAACAACACCTACGTATTGGCACGCGTTCTCAGTTTACAATGTTCACAGAGCAGAATTTCAAACCCTTCTATGTATATTTCCCTCTATGTGTTTTCAGATGAAAATAATCCTGGAAAAATATTTTCCGAGAATTTTTGATATAACAGTACAAGGATTTCGATACGCGTTTATGTTGATCTGCGAAAGTTAAAGACATCAATTTCAGCGAGGTCACATTCTTTGAAAAGACAAAAAAAACATTTGTTTTCATGCGCATACATTCATATGTGTTCTAAAAGTTAAAAATTCATGTTATCGAATTAAAATTTTGGTAGAGGTATCAAATGTGACACATTTACTCAACATTCTGTGTTCTAATGAGGTTGTCAAATTTCGAAATATTTATGATAGCATTTACAGTGAATTTGTTACATTTTGCATAGTAAAGAAAGATATGTGTGAGTTTCAGTGTATTCGCAATGTAATGGGGAATCTCAGCACCGTCCGGTCAAATTTCACTAAATGTAACCAAATTTAACAACATTTAACCAAATTTCACAAAATGTGGTAGAAAGGTCAATTGTGGAGTACCCTGGTGCTGATAAGATTTTGTTACAATTCGGGGAAAATAAACCTGCATTTTTTGACGTGATGTGCAGCAAAAATCGACAAAATCAAATATAAAAGACTACGTATGCTCGAATATATAAATTAAATGAATATTTTAAACTTAATTTTTGGCGATATAAAAAAATAAATAAATAAGACCGCCGTTTTCGAGATATTTTAGATTTGTTCGCATTTTCGCTACGCCACCTTTGAAAACACGTTCAGTTTCCAAATGAAAACGAAAATTGAATTAAAAGTGAAAATTCAATGTAATTTAAAAAAATCTGATGTGGGCAGCACATGACTTTCCTTATATAATGCAATGAATTTACCACTTTTACAGCAAAAAAAAAAGGTTATTCTTATAGTAAAAATAGGTTATTCTTATAGTAGATACTTATATGCATTCCAAGATATTGAATTTACGTCAATTAGTCGTCATTTTCATTGATTTAGTGTCATTTTTATCCATTTGGAGAGATTTTCGTTAATTTGGCAAAATTTAAAAAGTCGACAAGTTGGCGACATTCCGTCAAGTTCGTCGCCAAAATCTCGCCAAGCGTTATGGACGGAGAAATAAGTTATTCTTATAGCAGATAAATGACTATTGGCGTTCAAATACAAAAGTATTACTAAAAGCATCTTTTCTCATGAATGGAACGAGCTAGATCCACGAGAATGATGTCACCAAATTTATCGCATGATGTTACATATGAAAAGTGAACATGTTTCTCAACAGCTAATATATTTTTTAATTTATGGGATTTTTGATAAATTTATTTGATGACTTTTAAAAATTTCACTCGAAAATTTAGGGGGGTACTGAACATTCGATTGCGTTTTAAAACAATAGGCTTCCAGTATTTACGGATTGTGATTTTTGTACCAAATAACATTCGAATCGCTCCATTCGTTCGTGAGATATCGTCTCCACAGTCTCACTGACACACACACACTTTCACACACAGACACACACACACTTTCACACACACACACACACACTTTCACACACAGACACACACATACTTTAAGATATTTTATGAACCTTGACCACCACCTGCCACCTACCGTGGGCGCCGATGAAAATATACTTCACCGCTGTTAAATAATTAAAATACAATACGTAAAAGTATGTACAATATATAACAGTTATCTACAATTTTCTTTATTTCAGGTTTTTATTCTAACATACGTACAGAAATAAAATTCGGCATCAAATTTCTCAAAGCGAGTTGCACATTTTTATTAGAATCATATTTGAATTTCAAATCCGTGCATTTGTAAGAACACGCAAGGTTTTGTTTATGCAAAGTCTGCTTCTTGAGTCTTTGTCTTGGCGAAAAAATATCTATTAAAAATTCTTGTGTGGCAGTTTCTAATTTCATATGTTTATATTTCGAAAAGAAAAAGGCTTATGAAACATTTCTTGGCGAGATTTAAAAATAAATGTGTTTCGAAACTGAAAGTGTTTCAGATGTTTCAGTGAAACAGAATTGTTTTGTTTGCATTAGTAATATTTACAAAGTACACATGTAATGAAGAGAAGCCACTCAAACAGCTGCTCATAACCAAGGGTGAGTAAGGTGGCCTGGGTTTTCAACATGCAATGAAGAGATATTTAAAAGTATTTTGAAAGTGCATTAACATTTATTTTAACATGCTTACTTTTAGATATTTTATTCCACAAGAATAAGTACTTTGAGTACAATATATCGACATCAGATGGCAGCACTAACAAATTGTTATTGATTGACCTATTAGAATAATAGGGTTTCCATCCCATCTTTCGTGCGGCAAAACTTTAAATTTCAACTGTGTTACGAAATGAGCAATGTTCAATGTTGAATGAAATCTGTTTGGTGACAGAATCTTATATGATAAACCTAATTTTAATCCCTCCCGTTGAAACAGATTTTCGAGATGCCGCAGCAAGAGCAACTTTATTTGGCGTCTGTTGTGAAGTAATTAATTATGGCAGCGCCTCTTTTTCTATATGCTGTGTAGAAGGAGGCGGCTTCATATGGATACGGCGCCTAGTGTTGGGCACTGAAGGTCAGTCACAGATATAATATCTTTTATGTCAATGTGGTCAGTGGTGTGGGAGAATCGCTGACAGTGCCTTTGCTGCGGCCTTGGATGTTTGCTAATCTGCTGCAGCATTTTGAGTTACAAATTTGATTCACCGACAAATCTGCATGAGGGGATGTCTGTATTAGATAAGAACCCAAGCGGAACTACCCTATTAATATGATGTCATCAGTGGGATCCTGACTGGAAATCACTGCCATAAACACTAAAATACATAGGGCTCTCCTCCGTCCTACATATAATCAAAATGATAAAAGAAATATTGGCAGAATATTTCTATGATAATGTTATTTCAATTAAAATTAGTATAATTGTATTTATGCTAGTTAAAATTTAAAGTTCATGAATGGCAACAAGTTTATAAAATTAAGAATGGAACAGCTATGTTATTTTTGTGCAGTATGAAAGGAGCTTAAAATACCTAAAAAAAAGAAAAATACTATTGAAATATGTCTAATAGTGTCAGCGAGGAGGATTTTCTCATGTGTTTTTGGTAACCTATTTTTACTTTCCCTGCAATACATGGTAATGTATAGGGAAAGTATTGGAATCATGCCGAAAATCACAACTCGAGTTTTCGACGAATCTACACGTTTCAAGACCTCTAGAATACGAAAAAACCATTTTTAGCGTGACGTCTGTGTGTGTGTCTGTGTGTCTGTCTGTGCAGATTTTGTATCCACTCTAACTAAAAAACTAATGGACCGAATTTCACAAAATTTTGTAGGTAAGTCATTTGTGGGCGGGGCCGGTGCTGATTAGTTTTGGGTACGATTCGGAATAAAAGAACCCGCCTTTTTTTGCGAAATGGCCCGCAAAAGCTTGTATCCACTCTAACTAAGAAACTGATGGACCGAATTTCACAAAATTCGGTAGATGAGTCACTTGTGAGTTACCTTGGTGCTGATTAGATTCTGGTGCGATTCGGAAAAAAATGACCTGCCTTTTTTTGCAAAATGGCCCGCAAAAATCGTCCAAATCTAACCTAAAGAACTGTGTATACTCAAATATATCCATTAAATGCTGATTTAAGACGTAATTTTTAACGACGAAAAGAATAAGACCAACCCCATTACACTAGGACTAGCCGTTCTCGAGATATTTTAGTTTTTCGTACTTTCCCTACGCCACCTTTGAAAATAAGCCCGGTTACCGAATGAGAACGAAAATTGAATTAAAAGTGAAATAAATTTAGTTAAAATAAAGAGAACGTTAATATAAGTCTGCAGGGAAAGTCATGTGCTGCCCACATCAGATTTTTACTTTCCCTGCAATACATGGTAATGTATATGGAAAGTATTGGAATCGTGTCGAAAATCCCAACTCGAGTTTTCGACGGATCTACACGTTTCGAGACCTCTAGAATACGAAAAAACCATTTTTAGCGTGACGTCTGTGTGTGTGTCTGTCTGTCTGTGTGTCTGTCTGTCTGTCTGTGCAGATTTTGCATCCACTCTAATTAAAAAACTAATTGACCGAATTTCATAAAATTTGGTAGGTAAGTCACTTGTGCACGAATCTGGTGCTGATTAGTTTTGGGTACCACTCGGGTTAAAAGAACCCGCCTTTTTTTTGCGAACTGGCCCGCAAAAGCTTGTATCCACTCTAACTGAAAAACTAATGGACCGAATTTCACAAAATTTGATAGATAAGTCGCTTGTAGGCCACCCTGATGCTGATTAGATTTTGGTATGATTCGAAAAAAAATAACCTGCCTTTTTTTGCAAAATGGCCAGCAAAAATCATCAAAATCTAAACTTAAGAACTACGTATGTTCAAATATAGCCATTAAATGCTTGTTTAATACGTAATATTTAGCGAAGAGATGAATAAGACCAACCCCATTACACTAGGACTAGCCGTTCTCGAGATATTTTAGTTTTTCGTATTTTTCCTACACCAGTTTTGAAAATAAGTCCAGTTTTCAAATGAGAACGAAAATTGAATTAAAAGTGAATTAAATTTAATTTAAATAAATAGAACATGAATATAAGTCTGCAGCGAAAGTCATGTGCTGCCCACATCAGATTTTTTACTTTCCCTGCAATACATGGTAATGTAAAGGGAAAGTATTGGAATCATGCCGAAAATCGCAATTCGAGTTTTCGACGCATCTACACGTTTCGAGACCTCTAGAATACGAAAAAGCTATTTTTAGCGTGACGTCTGTGTGTGTGTCTGTGTATCTGTCTGTCTGTGTGTCTGTCTGTGTGTCTGTCGGTCTGTCTGTGCAAATTTTGTATCCACTCTAACTAAAAAACTAATGAACCGAATTTCACAAAATTTTGTAGGTTAGTCACTTGTGGGCGGGGCTGGTGCTGATTAGTTTTGGGTACGATTCGGAATAAAAGAACCCGCCTTTTTTGTGAAATGGCCCGCAAAAGCTTGTATCCACTGTAGCTAAAAAACTAATGGACCGAATTTCACAAAATTCGGCAGATGAGTCACGTATACGTCACCCTGGTGCTGATTAGATTTTGGTACGATTCAGAAAAAAATAACCTGCTTTTTTTTGCAAAATGGCCCGCAAAAATCGCCAAAATCTTAACTAAAGAACTAGGTATACTCAAATATATCCAATAAATGCTTGTTTAATAAGTAATTTTTAACGAAGAAAATAATAAGACCAACCCCATTACACTAGGGCTAGCCGTTCTCGAGATATTTTAGTTTTCCGTATTTTCTCTACGCCACCTTTGAAAATAAGTCCGGTTACCGAATGAGAAAGAAAATTGAATTAAAAGTGAAATAAATTTAATTAAAATATAGAGAACGTTAATATAAGTCTGCAGGGAAAGTCATGTGCTGCTCACATCAGATGTTTACTTTCCCTGCAATACATGGTAATGTATAGGGAAAGTATTGGAATCATGTCGAAAATCGCAACATGGAATAATAAAACGCAAATCTATGGAAATACTTTTTTAAGTTTGAAATGTGTTACTTTGATTCCACGATTATCCTTTTTCTTATTTGTTTAATTTAATATTCAAATTCTAAAAACTTACAGGTTCTTTTGTGTTAGGATTCTCAAATATTGAAATTATTTTTTTATATTTCTAATTTCATAATTATCTGTAAAATTAAGTTTTCTTTTGAAATATTTCACCGCTCCCACACTTTATTCGTGCGAGTCCGTTCAAAGCCCTGTTCTTTGCTAGTGAGGTATGTTTCGTTATTTCAAGAGACAAACAGCAAATGAATTATTCAAAGCTCGGCTTTTCAAGAGTAAATATTTAGAATTTCCAATATGGGCAAAACTTTGATTGGTTGATCTGACAGCAATTTGCTCTGTGATGGGTTCATTGGTTGCTGACGAAAAAAAATCACACAGTTGGCAGAAACACAAAAAAGAACCCGAACGCTTTCCTCAAGATGCATTCCATCCCAAATGCCAACAGTAGCACCCCAGCACGTGTCGCAGGTTTCACGTTTACCACAACAGAGTTAATTACTCTCTGTTCACGACAGTTGTAAACCTGAACTGCAAGCACATGTTAAGGTACTCCACCCACCGTCAACCATATTGCACGCACACCATCATACTTGCAAATGATCGATTCCAGAACACTTCGATTCGGCGTACACATGAAACTATTAATAGAAACCCATTATTAGCCCCATGATCTGGGTTCGAGCCACGTCCTCTAGCAGAAAGCCAGAACCGCTAAGCAACGGTCAGTTTCTACGAATCAGTGCTCTAATATCGTATTGTTAGTCTTTACTTTTAGAATATAATTTTTATTTAAAAATTTAAAAGTGGTATACAATTATTAAATTTCTTGTATTTAAAATTCGTTTAAATACGTCAACAATGGGATTGTTAACACAACTCTCCCTCCCTATCTCTGTGTATATATATATATATATATATATATATATATATATATATATATATATATATATATATATGTATATATATATATATATATATATATATATATATATATTGTAAATCCAATGGTAGAATGGAAGAAGTAACTCATAATACACTATCTTAAAAAAATTTTAGCCGACAGAATACAATGAAATACAAGAAAGATCAATCATGCTTAAAGCACTGACTGTGAAACAATTTCGAACTTCAATGCAATTTTATTTAAACATCACTAAAATGCAATACATTCCTCGGTAATATTTTAAAACTTATCACAAAATCATCGAAAAAAAAATGGACTTCATTCAAATGCCGGCATTGAAATATAAATTGCCTGGTTTAAAGATCTCTAAAATGCGATACATTGCTCGGTAATATTTTTAAAATTATCATACTACTACAATAATTTATTATATTTGAAAACTTCATCAAAGACAACTGAAATATATTCAAATGACGCCATAGGAAAAATGGCACGTCTGGCTCTCTCTATAAAAGCAGCATTTCATTCATAAACATTTTTCAATTCATTTCATTCATCACAGTACTGAAATAACTTATTTTATTTAAAAATTTAAGACCATGGATCTACAAGTAATTAAACTGTATGCTTAAAATTTCATCGAAAAAATCGTCCTTCTCTCTGTAATATCAATGAATATTTCATTCATATCAGCCATGCAGACACCATGAGTAAATTAATTTTGCGTTAAAGTAATATAATTCATTCTACATATTTTGCTGTTTACATTTTACATAAGTGAAAAATAGGCTTCGTTGTAGATATAATCAAATTTGGATGATCATATAAACTTAAATATATTGTAATTGCGGTGTTTCAGTATGTAGAATCACAGAATTTAAGCAAAAATAAAGCGGTTTTAGGACGGATACAACACTGAATATGAATTATAAAGAACTTTAAAAATCGCGATTTTGAGACAAGATGGATGCCATATTACATTTTGAAGTGGGTCACGTGATATTTTCATATCATGGCCGCGTGATCGCCTCATATAAGAGGTGTAATTATTATTTTAATTTTTATTTAAAAATCTACTGAATATATTTTGCTGAATTTTTTTTATATATTTTATGGAATAATTTGAATATTACCTAAAATTTTGGAAGCAGTTTGTGAATTTTACGTGTTGAATGACATACATTGTCCCATAGGGCTCAATGTATTTCATTCAACCCGGGTTCAATCCAAAACTAATCTGGTGATACTATTCATTTATATTCCCATAGGTCCTACAGACCGTTTGAACAACACATAAAATTTCATTTTGATTAAGTCGATCCGCTGAATTTTAAATCCGCTGAAAAAAATGTTTGAAGAATTAGGTCCCATAGAGTTCGATACAGGGGCGGCATTTCAGCATTTCATTTGGGGGTGCGAGATTTGTATGAAAATCCACAATATGAAATAAATAAAATGTTTGTTACCGGGGGGGGGGGGAGGGGAGAGAGGGGAGAGGGATCACAAAATTGAATTGATGTTGAGAAAAATAATTGTTGTTAACATAATTTTTGTACATAATTGTGTTAAAGTAATTGTTGTTAACATAATTTTCTAAATACAATTATCTATATTTATTTACTTGTTATTGAAGTTTTAAACGCCGGTTCTTAGAGTCTTGATGAAGAAAACATTTCGTTACAATATCATCATAATCCAGTGGTATATCTTGGTGTATAGCTAAAATAGCTAAAGATTGAACTCTTTCTTGTACCATTGTACTGCGAAAATAATTTTTCAACCTCCTGAGACACGAAAAAGACCTTTCACAACTAGTTGAGCTGATTGGCACAGTCAAAAACAATTTAACTAATAATGTTATGACAGTAAACACATTTTTTAAATTCCGCACTTTAAAATAATCCAGGCGACTTTTAAAATTGGGATGGTCTATGTTTCCATTTTTCACCATTGAATAAAACAGTCGCAATTCACATAGCAATTCCTCTTCCTGGAAGTTTTATACATAGTTATATACATCTGGAAGTTATATGCATATGGATGAAACTTTTTTTTTTCTTTTCCGACATCCGATCCGGATAATACTGAACTAACGGCAAACAAAACGGATATATTGTTCTCATTAAATCTTGTCTCAATTTCATTAGATATTGAACCTATAATTTCATATTGAATATTGATTCTGTGATATGATTTAACATCATCGTGGGGATTTTTTTCACCTTGGGGATATTTTTCAACGAATTCGCTTGGAATTTTTTTTCCCTTTTTACTTTCCCTGCAATACATGGTAATGTATAGGGAAAGTATTGGAATCATGTCGAAAATCGCAACTCGAGTTTTCGACGGATCTACACTCTTCGAGACCTCTAGAATACGAAAAAACTATTTTTAGCGTGACGTCTGTGTGTGTGTCTGTGTGTCTGTCTGTCTGTCTGTGCAGATTTTGTATCCACTCTAACTAAAAAAGTAATTGACCGAATTTCATAAAATTTGGTAGGTAAGTCACTTGTAGGCGAATCTGGTGCTGATTAGTTTTGGGTACGATTCGAGATAAAAGAACATACCTTTTTTTGCGAAATGGTCCGCAAAAGCTTGTACCCACTCTAGCTGAAAAGCTAACGGACCGAATTCCACAAAATTCGGTAGGTAAGTCACTTGTGGGACACTCTGGTGCTGATTAGATTTTGGTATGCTTTGGAAAAAATAACCTGCCTTTTTTTGCAAAATGGCCCGCAAAAATCGCCAAAATCTAAAATAAAAAAACTACGTATGCTCAAATATATCTATAAAATGCTTGTTTAATACGTAATTTTTAACGAAGAAAAGAATAAGACCAACTCCATTACACTAGGACTAGCCGTTCTCGAGATATTTTAGTTTTTTTGTATTTTCTCTACGCCACCTTTGAAAAGAAGTCCAGTTATCAAATGAGAACGAATGTTGAATTAAAAGTGAATTAAATGTAATAAAAATAAAAAGAACGTGAGAGTCTGCAGGAAAGTCATGTGCTGCCCACATCAGATTTTTTTTACTTCTCTTTGAGCAAAAATTTAAAGGTTGGATGGTTTTAACAGGACTAAGAGGGGGGACGAGGGATAGGGGGGGAGGGGTCAGTGGCATCGCCAGAAAAAATTTTGGAGGGGGATAATCAAATATTGCATGTCCCATTACCCCAAATAGCATTTCTCAAAACTTTGTACTCCTATGGCTGCCGTGGGTATAACATTCAAAAATCCCTTTGGCAACCATCCACTGTGTGTGTGTGTGTGGGGGGGGGGGGGGTTATACTGTAAACAATTTTCAAGCTAATCCAGAAATATAATATTATATGTTATATAATATGATATATCAAGAAAAATATAATCCTCGATTTAAAAAATTTTTTTTTTAGAAAAATTAAATATTTAGATTCTCTAAATTTACTTTGCAAAATTGTAATTTTGCATTTAATTGTGGTACTCTTGTATTGCTGATTTTCTAAAGCAGACGTTTAACGTTTCGAGTTGGGTAATGCGGCCCTGTAAAGACCTGACATTGAATCTCATTTATATGCAATTGGAACATTTACATTCGCCGTGACACCAGTGTCCAGACCCCCCCCCCTCTTCAAATAAAGAATAAAAAATAAAATAAAATAACATGTGAGGTGCTTATCACGAAAGCAATCGATTATGTTTCTTCTTTAAAAAGTGGTCAGGCATGATACATAGTATATAAACGGAACATACAATTATATAGATAAGCTTACCTGTTCACATTGACATCAGTTGATTGAAAAATACTTCGAGCTCGTTCAAGTTGCTCCTTCTCTACGGCAGCAAAGAGTGCTAAAAATGGCGGGAGAAACATTATTCATCACTACTTACAAAATATAAATCACTACGCGCAAAATATGACACACATATGCAAACAGATATACACTCAAGGAAAATAAAAGTTGTTTACCAAGAAGGAAGCATAGGATTGACCTGGAAATTGATGTGAGGATACAGATGAATTGATGATGTGAGGATACAGAATGAATTTTATTGATGTGAGGATACAGATGAATAAACACAAAAACAGTGCAGCAGAACACGTACAGAGGGAGCTGCGGTACACAGTCCGGTCATCTTCAATAGCGCGTCGCACCACCTCGTGCTGCGATACAAGCAGCAATACGGTCCGGCATGGTGTCGAACAGACGCCTGATGTTGTCCTGCGGTAGACGAGTCCACGCCTTATGGCCGTTACGTTCAAATCCCGAAGATTGCGGCAACAAGGCAGCTGGCGTTTCAGTTGATCCCACACATGCTCGATAGGGGACAGGTCTGGAAAGCGGTCAGACCATGGAAGTGTCTGGACATGATTCAGGCAGGCCTGGGCGAGCCGTGTGCGGCCGGGCATTATTCTGCTGGAATTGCGGACATGGAATCCCAACAATGAATGGGAGCACGTGGGACTGTAGAATCTCATCCTCGTACCGCTGGCCCGTCAATATTACAGGTACCACTACTAGAGCGGATCGGCTGTCGTAGGCTATGGCTCCCTAGCCCATGATGGCTGCAGTGGGGCTGGTGTGGCGCTCAATAACGAGGTTGGGATTGTGGCGTTGTGCAGGGTACCTCCATACTCAGACACGCTGATCATCGGTCCCCAAAACGAAGCGGCACTCATCACTAAACACTACACATCGTCAATCTGTGACGTTCCACGTTGCTCTGGCCCAGCACCACTGAAACCGGAGCCGCTGATGTTCCCTTGTTAGCAGCAGTACACGTAAGGGACGCTGGGATCGCAGATTTGCTTCATTCAGGAGTCTAGATATGGTTCGTGGGCACACAGGAGCCGCTACGTATGCCTGCATCTCGGATCGGGTCGCCGTGGGCTCTATACGTCCCTGCAGCACGATTATTCGATCCTCTCTACTCGTGGTATGCCGGGTCCGCCCAGAGCTGGTCCTCTGTGTCTGGGTGGCGTCCTGTCAGTGGTGGAGAAATAAAAACCTGTGGGCCGTGAGGTAGATCAGGTCCCCACTTTGCTGTCTGTCAGTGCTCCCAACACCGTCGGACGGTATAGTCCAAACGATCCACGTGACGGGCTATCCGGCGAGCTGACCACCCTGCGGTTTTCAGCCCGATGATCAGGCCTCGCTCAAAGTCCGTCAGTTGCGTATATTAACGTTTCTGATATCTACCCACCATTCTTTTCACTATGTACTCGTGCTTGCATCGGCCGAAGCATCTCGCACTGATGGAGCGTCGACTACACGTCGGTTTATAAGGCCGCTAGCTCATGCAGTAGTGCCATTCACGCGTGTACGGTCATGCCCAATCACACCAGGCTGGGATCATTTGCATACCAACCCGCCCTCGAGCCATTTACATCATTTCGCGGTTGTACCATGTTTTCTTCTTGGTGCGCAACTTTCATTGTTCGTGAGTGTATATAAAAAAAGTCTTCAACTGATTTAATCAAATGTTCTACTTTTATACCTATAGATCTTGCCAATAAAATATGTTCCGTAGTTAGAATTCCACTTCCATGTGCTTTGGGAACGATACCTGTAGGCAGATTTTGTGAGCATGAACTAGGCCGTTGTAAGTTGAGCTCATGTTTTAGGAAATTTCTTTGTGCTAGCTGCGTGGTAGATTTGCATTGAGCGTTAGTAGAACGGCTGCAATTGTGACATGCTTAAGGGTAACAGTTATTAGACTTTGCAGAGAATGAATCCCCAGGAAAAAATTGGGTCTGAGTGCAAGTCGTGTAGTCGCGCCAATGGCTACCGGCTGTTTGAGCTGAGCTGAGAGTTGGAAGACATGCTCAGTCTTACACAGAATTTCAACAGCTCATCAAATTATAGATAATCTGAATCAGGGATAAAGTAAGATGGATTATCAGCATACAGTTGACTTATAGAATTTTTGAAAACTAAAACTGAAGACCTTTCTCATTTCTGAATTTATTGAGAATTAATAGGATTTCTATGTTTACCGATGCAAATAATCATATCTAATTTCATTTTAGCTCGTTCGAGAAATATCCTTTCAGAATATCCATTCAAATCGCACAATGATATTGTTCAAAAACGCTGGATTTGTGTTCATCAATGCTCAAAGCTTTTAAATACCTCAAAATCCGAGTATGATATTTGACCCCCCCCCCCCCACACACACACACAATAATTTGTTACTTTCCCAGCAATACATGGTAATGTATTGGAATCGTGCCGAAAATCGCAACTCCAGTTTTCGACGGATCTACACGTTTTGGGGCCTCTAGAACACGAAAAACTATTTTTAGCGTGTCGGCTGTGTGTGTGTCTGTCTGTCTGTACAGCTATTGCATCCACTCTAAATGAAAATCTAATTGACCGAATTTCATAAAATTTGGTATGTAAGTCTCTTGTGGGTAATCCTGGTGCTGATTAGATTTTGGTACTATTCGGAAAAAAAAGAACCTGCCTTTTTTTTTGCGAAATAACCCTAAAAAATCTCGTTAAATCTGAAATTAAAGACTACGTCTGCTCAAATATATCAATTAAATGCTTGTTTAATACGTAATTCTCGACGATGATAATAATAAGACCAACCCCATTACTCTAGGACTAACCGTTCTCGAGACATTTCAGTTTTTTCGCATTTTCGCTAGCCACCTTTGAAAATAAGTCCAGTTACCAAATCAAAACAAAAATTGAATTAAAAGTGCAAATTCAGTGTAATTTAAAATAATTATGGCTGTTATTTTGTGCAATTAAACTCAATCTAATGAATTATTGAAGAAATAAAGAGAACTCGAATATGAGTCTGCAGGGAAAGTCATGAGCTTCCCACATCAGATTTTCTTTATACTCGCATACCATGTATTGTACGGAATGTAATAAAGATGAATTCGTTAAATTTTCAATTATCTCAACCCTCTAATAGTAGTTTAGAGTACTTATTACAATAACCAAGATAACTCCTCTAAACAATATTCATAAACAGATAATTTTCTTAGAAATTAATACCATTTGGATATGATATTTTGAAATGCTTTAGTTTAAGCTAGATATTCCACTTGCCTATATTTCTCAAAGTGGGGCTGACCCTTAAAAAACACCATGAACTTACCATGATCAGCAATTAACCCTGAATTTCGTCAGAGAAAATGCCAGGAATAAGCAGACCATGAATTTAGTCAGCTAGAAGACTACGAATAAGAAGTTTATTATGTAGTTAGCTACAGTGCTGTTGGTGAAAACTGTGTTATTAAGAACTGTGGTATTAGCTTGAAACATAGAATATATGCATCAGGTTGGCACATCCAAATGATTGTAATATTAGTAAAAATGCGCATGCAGTTTCGAAGCAGCGCACTCTGAACTTTCTGGTTTTGTATATAAATATGCGACTCAAAAGATATGTTGCAATCAGAAAAGACTTCACATTGAGCCAACTTTGTGTTTCTTGTGTTTCATTATGTCTAGTCATCGAAGATGGTAACATTATGAACATATAACGGACTTTGAGAGAGGAAGGGTTGTTGGAATGAGAGAAACTAGATTTCCTTACCGATAAATTACCTCTTGTATCGGATGAAGCGCCAGTACAGTGATACGAACACAGCATCAATGGACAAATGAGACTCGGATAGACAGAAATAGGTAAACTTGATCGCAAAATCACACGACTGTACGGGATGACAGACACCTCTAACGCATGGTAGTGAACGATTGATTAGCGACGTCCACGGTGTTAATACAGTAATAGTTGTTGTTGTTGAGACCCAGACCGTCAAACCTACCAAAAAGGTGTAAGGTAACAGTTTGGACGGCCGGGAAGTGCCACCCAATTTAGACCGGAACCCAGTGGGGGAGGCATCCACAGGAACCGTACCCTTCTTCCCCTACCACCAACCTCTCGGAAGGACTTACGGACCCACATGTTTAACGTGATCGTACTCCGCATGAACACGGCGGCAGTTGTGGCAGCGTGCAAATCCAGCCCGCAAACCACCGGGCTACCGCACCCAAAATGTGCCAACAGCACGCGGTGTTCCCAGGTGATCACCCACCCAAGTACTAACCGCGCCCGATGCTGCCTGACTTCGGTGATTTAACGAGAACCGGTGTTTTCAGCACGGTACGGCGTTAATACAGTAGTAGAGCACTAGTTGCTAAGTACTGATGGAGTGTTACAGCTCTAGCTGGTAGCCTATTTACTGCTCAGTTCCAAACTAATGTAAGCAGATTCGAACTTTGGTTTCAGCTGTTTACTATTTTCGAATCAAATGACGTGTTTCTCTACAATCGGTGCCCGATATGCTTTGTTACGACGGGAAAATGTTAGGGTTGACCCCGAACTCATTTCCAAAGTGTGAAAATAAAAGATAAGTTAAGGGAATTCCTTACAAGAATGAAGCGGTGCAGCTGATGAAATGCCTGCGTGCTACCCAAACGGCGTGGGTTCCATATCCGGCCAATTGTTATTTCTCGCTTTAAGTCCAATTCTCTGCAGACTACAATATATATCAAATCTTCTTCCTCATTTGACAACATATTCTGGGTTGTCATAGGAAAAATAGCCAATAGAATAACGTTCTGAATTTATACGGACACTTTCATAAACCCCAATCAATCCACAAAGTATAACTGATATCTATATAGAATGACACATCGGCTTTATCACACTATCTCCTCTGTAATATGACATTATGATACGAATAATAAAAACGCGTCATTGCACAAGCTACATTGGAGCGAACAAACTATCATTTTTGGACGTGTCATGCGGTAGGGGAGGATTTGATTTGGAATTCACTGTGGTTGGCGATTCGTAAAGAACCATTTATTAGCAAGATGGGTCAAAGTGAATGAGTGAATTTTAGATTGAAACAAGTAATGTATTGGGTACTTATGTATAACTTCAAAATTTAGCTTAAATAAACTTGGAATGTATACATGATGGACGGACACTACAAACGACATATAAAAGTTGATGCCTTAAAGAGGTAAAAGAATATGGTTTATTTTTAAACTTTCAAAATGTAGTGGGAACTTTTTGGAACATTGGTGGGAATTTATCGTAAGTATTCCAAGTGCATTGCATTCCAAGGTTTACCCATCAAGACCCTGTTTTGTACCTATATTTTTCAAAAGATGAAGATCTCGAATGAAAACAGCTATAACAGAAACGGAGAGAAAACGACAGCACCATTGGAGATGCGCTCAAAAGTCAGACCTCGTCCAGATGGTAAATTGCTGGGCTGAATAGTGATATTTATAAACGTCAAAATAAAAAGTAGCTATAAAGTTCACCTTTATTTATAATTTACAAAAAGCAAAATTCCACACCTTTTTCTCACAGATAATAGAATGTTATTTTTTGCGATTATCATTTTATGTGACAATTTTTTTCAACGATCATCTTGAAAATCAGTACCAACCAAGATGTTGTATAAAAGATAAATTTACGAAGGAACCTTTATGTTGCAAAACGGTGTCGTGAACACTTCCTTTTTCAACAGAACTATTAAGATTTTTTTTTACTCCTTTGCACATTTATTTCGTATAGTAATGCGAATATTCAGAAAAACCGGAAGTGACATATCCAGAATCGAAAATGGAAATCCTCAGTGAAACCCCTACCCCCTCCAAAATTCGATGCTGAATCCATATCAGTTATTATCTAAGTTTTATCTATAACCAGTCTTGAGAAACGGATGGTGGAAAGAAAATGTAACTCTTAATCTGAACTGACAAATCTAGAACTAGATATGAAAATCTTTATTGAAACTTCCTCTCTCACTAGAATTTAATGCTGAAACCATATTATTCATCAACTTTAATTTTATTAAATTAAATTTAATTTAATATTTATTAAATTTTATTAAATTAAATTTAAACATTTTAACTCTTTTTAATGTCGAAAGACCTTTGACGCTGTTGATGCAAGAAATACGGCAACTAAATTGAGTGTCGCAAAAGTGTTAGGAAAAGATTCCCTGATGCATTCCTCCCAAACAACCACAGCATATTTTGGTAAGTTTTCCGATGAATTAATCCTTTACAGCTTTATTGGAAGTTAATTTGGTTCTCAAGCTTATCTCTATTGAGCAAATCGGAGAAGGAACAATCTCGTCGGCTCTTCATCCGATTCCGGTCTTGTGGCGTAGTGTCTAAATAAGTTCGAATCATACACGACTCATTGTGCTAAATTGATTGATTCCCCCTTTATGAAGGAAACCATTTTTGGAAAATCGGAAGAAATTATTATAAAAAATGATTCGAAAAATGATTAAAAATAATGAATTAAAAATGACTCGTAAAATGATGAAAATAATTCGAAATTATTGTAAAACTGGAATACTGCGTCGGTCGTGAAGGGCGAGAAGAGGCACCCCGTCCTATAAAGGATTTAACTACTACTTAAATAATAGGATAGCTTAAAGTGGCAATGTTTCTTTTAATGATTTTAATCTTCCCATTAATTAATCATAGATGTAAAGGCGAAAGCTCTTTACTTCAAGCAGTGTGATCAGCTTTACTCACCTTGGAGGTCAATATTGAACTTGTTGACTTTTTCTAGCTTTTTCCTTTCCGCCTTGGTAAGTGGGCCGCAGTGTGGCTTGGATGTTCTAGTCTAGATCAAATGAGCGGCCTCTATACGACGCGAACGGCATCAAGAAGATGGCCTATGTACATCTTCTAGAATGTTCTGGATTTCGCGGCGATAAATGCCTGGATTTTATTTCGCGCATGCAATTCTTCGCTAATTGCTCGACTGTGCTATACATTGAATCTTGTGAACGAACTGCGATTCGCGTACCGTACCTGTGGAATATGCTAAGAACGGTGCATCAAGAACGCTAATTGCAAAAAATGTGTCGAAGAAATATCCTAAATTCGGTAACTATGATATTTTGGTTTTAAATTAAAGGTATGTTGTATTTTCTCTACGGCGGTCAAATTTACAGCTGCTCGTCGTTCTAGGCAGTTCAAAATATCCATCGTTCTAGCGTTAAGGAAAGCTTTGAAATGGTTAACTCCAATTTCCTATCACCTATTTGTGACAAAAGGCTTTCTTTCAGCTCACTTATATGAAACCTAGAGAGAATGAAATGATTATTAAATAAATCGAACATTGCTACTCTAATTTTCAAAAAGCAGCATCACTTTTCACATTAAACAGCGTTGATTCTCATTAGTAACATAACGTTGTTCAATTAACATAATGTTTTTCAATGTTCATATTTATATGCATGTGATGTAAATTTCCTGAGCTGATAATTCTTAAATTTTTATTTTAATAAATGTCGTTTCTGATTACAAACTATATGTTTATTTTATTGCACCTAATGTTTAATTATGTTTAGTACTAGAAGGATTTTACAGATTTAAAAGAAATATAAGGGATCCTTGAGTTTAAAAGTTTGGGAACCACTGGAGTTACAGATAAAGTTCGCTTTCGTATAAAAACTGATTTTCGGTATTTTCTTATGATCTTTATAAAAATGTAGAAGTTTAATTTTGTTGGAACAACAATTGATTCCCTTTTCAACATGAGCGCTTCAGGTGAGGAGAAAGAAAAAATAAAATTGCAATTTTCTATCTCTATGAAAGTAAGAGTCTCCGAAAATAATTTCTGTTGTCTTTGTTTTTCTAAACAAAGTTGCCATCTTTAAGGTCTACTGATATTTGTTTGACTGCATTTAGTAGTCCAACGTACTTCTATGAAGTAACCTTCTCTCAAATGAAGATTACGAAATCAAAGTACCGAAGTTGTTTGACTGTTGGACATTTACAATCCGGCTTTCGTTTGTGCCTGAGAAATTATGAATCTAATTGCAGATCTTCAGTTATGCAGTATCATGCATCAACTAAAGTAAATTATTTCAAGATTAAAAAAATTCAATGATAATATTTATTCTAGTAATGTAGTTTAATAAAATACTTTAAAAAGTTTTATGCAGGGTTTATAAGAAAATTCGCCCCCCGCCCCCAATAACTTCGGAATAAAAAATTCCCAGGTTTGCACAATAGGTAGGCTATAATAATGTGACTAAGTCTGATAGAAAAAAGTGACTGTAGAGTGCCAGCGGAGAAATGAATAAGTTATGAACATAAACTCGGCAAATAAAACCATAGAAAAATGCCAATTAGAGAACATAGAGCATTGTCTAATTAGTAGGAATCAACATCAGGAACACACGAAACGAATATACGGAGGACAATAAATATCTGTCATACGGTAAGGGTTGTTAAATGTCCATATACGCCACAATACTGTGCAACGATGATTAACGTTTCAAGAGAGTATGTGAATAAAGACAATTCCGTAGTGGTGGTGGTGGTAACCATGTGTGAGTTAAAAAACAGCATGTGCAGAATGAGATATGCAAACTGACGTAATCGTCATAACACCTGCTAGTGTGATACTCGCCCGATTAACAGTGTAAGATGATATTAATTTATAGCGAGTATAATCGTAATACCCGAGAGGCTTCAAGGGGATATGCTCAGCATTTTCCAACTGATAAAAATCTGATGTGGGCAACACATGACTTTCCTTATATGATGTAATGAATTTACTACTTTTACAGTAAAAAAATAGGATTTTCTTATAGTAGATACTAATATTCTTTCCAAGATATTGAATTTTCGACAATTAGTCGTCATTTTCATTGATTTAGCATCATTTTTATCCATTTGGCGAGATTTTCATTAATTTGGCAACATTTCAAAAAAGTCGCCAAGTTGGCGACATTCCGACAAATCGTCGCCAAAATCTCGCCAAGCGTTATGCACTAAGAAAAAAGTTATTCTTACAACAGATAAATGACTATTGGCGTTCAAATACAAAAGTATTATTCAAAGTATATTTTTTCATGAATGGAACGAGCTAGATCCACGAGAATGATGTCACTCTATTTATCGCATGGTATTACATATGAAAAGTGAACATGTTTCTCAATAGGTATTTTTTTTTATGCGACTTTTTCATAATTTTTTTGAAAAATGTACAATATCTCGAGAGCGGTTCATATTATCGTTCTAAAATTTATGCCAATCGTTTTCTAATGAAAAATTACATAAGAAATGTCTATTTGCGTAACTTTATTAGCGGTTTTGATTTTTTGACGATTTTTTCAAAATTTCATTCGAAAATTTAGGGGGGTTCTGAACATTCGATTACGTATAAAAACAATAGGCTTCCAGTGTTTACGGATTGTGATTTTTGTACCAAATTTGGTTCGAATCGGTCCATTCGTTCGTCAGTTATCGTCTCCACAGACTCACTGACACACACACACACACACATACTTTCACACACACACACACACACACACACACACACACACACACACACACACACACACAGACATCACATCAAAAATGTTTGATTCGTGATCAGGGATGCTTGAAACGTGCTCTCCCGTCGAAAACTCGAATTCGAATTTTCGACCCCGTCACAATACTTTCCTTATACATTATGTATATAAGGAAAGTAATAATGACTCTTATTTTGTGCCATTAAACTCAATTTAATGAATTATTGAAGAAATAAAGTAAAAATGAATTTGAGTCTGAGAAAGTCCTGTGCTGCCCACATTAGATTTTTACTTTCCCTGCAATACATGGTAATGTATAGGGAAAATATCGAAATTATACCGAAAATCGCAAGTCGACTTTTCGACGAATCTACACGTTTTAGGACATCTAGAATAAGTTTTATAGAGTAGAGTCGGGGTGTGTGTGTCTGTGTGTTTGTCTGTGCAACGTAAATCAAAAACTAATGGACCAAATGTCATAAAATACGTAGCTCACTTCTGAGATACCATGAAGCTATATAGAATTTGGTACGATTCAAGATAAAAGGATCTGCCTCAAAAGAACTGTGCTCACATGGATCAATGCTTCTTTTATACGTGATTTTTGACGAACACCAATCTCATTACTTTACGACTAGCCGTTCTTGAAACATTTAAGAATTTTTGCATTTTTGCTGCACCGGTTTTAAAACTATGTCCTTTCGACATGATTCCAATACTTTCCCTATACATCACCATGTGTGGTAGGAAAAGTAACAAGACCTAATCCATTACTCTCAGACAAACAATTCTCAAGTTATTTATTTTATTTTATTTTCATTTTTTTGTAAACTACGCCGTTTTCGAAAATATTACCAATACAACAAAACCCAATTTAATGATTTATTACTGAAATAAAAAGAAAAAAATCTGATGTGGGCAGCACATGACTTTACTTATATAATGCAATGAATTTACTAATTTTACAGTTAAAAAAATGTTATTCTTATAGTAGATACTTATATTCTTTCCAGGATATTGAATTTTCTTCAATCAGTCGTCATTTTCATTGATTTAGCGTCATTTTTATCCATTTGGCGAGATTTTCGTTAATTTGGCAATATTTCAAAAGTTGCCAAGTTGGCGACATTCCGCCAAAATCGGAGCCAAAATCTCGCCAAGCTTTACTGACGGAGAAATAACTTATTCTTAGAGCAGATAAATGACTATTGGCGTTCAAATACAAAAGTATTACTCGAAGTATCTTTTCTCATAAATGGAACGAGTTAGATCCACGAGAATGATGTCTCCTAATTTATCGCATGGTATTACATATGAAAAGTGAACATGTTTCTCAATACGAATTTTTTTTTAATTTTATATGACTTTTTGATAATTTTTTTAAAAAATGTGCAATATCTCGAGAACGGTTCATGCTAGCGTTCTAAAATTTATGGCAATCGTTTTCTAATAAAAAATTACATAAGAAATGTCTATTTGCGTAACTATATTAGCGGTTTTGATTTTTTGACGATTTTTTCAAAATTTCACTCGAAAATTTAGGGGGGTTCTGACCATTCGATTGAGTATACAAACAACAGACTTCCAGTGTTTACGGATTGTGATTTTTGTAACAAATTTCGTTCGAATCGGTCCATTCGTTCGTCAATTATCGTCTCCACAGACTCACTGACACACACACACACACAGACATCACTTCAAAAATGTTTGATTCGTGATCAGGCATGCTTGAAACGTGCTCTCCCGTCGAAAACTCGAATTCGAATTTTCGACCCCGTCACAATACTTTCCTTATACATTATGTATATAAGGAAAGTAACGAATCTTGTCTGTAGAAAAAGTCATGAGCTGCTCATATCAGTTTCCTTTTTAACACTTTACAACATAGTTGAAAAGTGTTTATGACTTTGTTCTTTCTGTCTGTCTGTCCGTTCGCACAATAACTGCTGTAAAAATGACTTTATCAAAATGACATTTTAGCCTGTTGTTCAGACGGTCTGTGGGACCTATGGAAATGCAAAAGAATAATACCACCCAATTAGTTTTGGATTGAAACCGAGTTGAAAAAATGAAATACAATGAACCTTATGGGACCTAATTTTTCAAATATTTTAAGCGAATTTAAAATTCAAACATTGCTTCCAAAGTTTTAGGAAATATTCAGACTATCCCATAAAATATATAAAAAAAAATTCAGCAAAATATAATCAGTAGCTTTTTAAATAAAAATTAAAATAATAATTACACACTTTATATGAAGAGATCACCTGACCCACTTCAAAATAAAATATGGCATCCATCTTGTGTCAAAATCGTGATTTTCAAAGTTCTTTTAATTCATATTTAGTGTTGTATCCGTTCAAAAACCGCTTTATTTTTGCTTAAATTCTGTGCATCTATATACTGAAACAACACAATTACAATATATTTGGGTTTAAATGATCATCAAACTTTGATTATTTCTACAAAGAAACCAAAATTTTACTTATGGATAATGTAAACACAAAAAGATGTAGAAGGCGTTGTATAAGAATTGCTGCATTTTTGTAACGCAAAATTATTTAGCTCATGGAGTCTGTAATATAGCTGATCTGAATGAAACATTAATTAATTTTACACAGAGAAGCAGATGATTTTTTCGATGAAGTTTTAAGCAAAAAGTTAAATTACCTGTACCTCCATGGTTTTAAGTTTTTATATAAAATAAATTATTACAGTATTGTGATGAATGAAAGGAATGGAAAATGCATCAATATTTTGAAACAACGCAATTACAATATATGTGAGTTTAAATGAAGTTTTTAAATAAAATAAATTATTATAAATTTTTGTAGTATTGTGAAAAACGAAAGGCATGGAATAAAAGTGTGTGAATGAGATATTTACAGCTTTTACATAGAGAGACAATTTATATTTCAATGACTTTGAATAAAGTTCAGTTTCTTCGATAAAGGTTTAAGTTTTCAAATATAAATTATTGTAGTATTGTGATATTTTTAAAAATATTACCGCAGAATGCATCGTATTTTGGAGGTGTTTAAACCAGGCAATTTATATTTTAATGACGTCATTTGAATAAAGTTCATTTTTTACGACGTAGTCTTCAAATATAATAAATTAATGTAGTATTGTGATAATTTTAAAAATATTACTGCTGAATGTATCGCAATTTAGAGATGTTCGAATAAAATTGCATGGCAGTTGGAATATGTTTCATAATCAATGTTTCATGCATGATTGATCTTTCCTGTTATTACTTTCCTTATATACATAATGTATAAGAAAACTATTGTGACGGGGTCGAAAATTCGAATTCGAGTTTTCGACGGGAGAGCACGTTTCAAGCATCCCTGATCACGAATCAAACATTTTTGGAGTGATGTCTGTGTGTGTGTGTGTGTGTGTGTGCGTGTGTGTGTGTGTGTGTGTGTGTGTGAAAGTTTGTGTGTGTGTGTGTGTCAGTGAGTCTGTGGAGACGATAATTGACGAACGAATGGGCCGATTCGAACCAAATTTGGTACAAAAATCACAATCTTTAAACACTGGAAGCCTATTGTTTTTATACGCAATCGAATGTTCAGAACCCCCCTAAATTTTCGAATAAAATTTTGAAAAAATCGTCAAAAAATCAAAACCACTAATAAAGTTACGCAAATAGACATTTCTTATGTAATTTTTCATTAAAAAACGATTGGCATAAATTTTAGAACGCTAACAAGAACCGTTCTCGAGATATTGCACATTTTTCCAAAAAATTATCAAAAAATCATCTAAAATAAAAAAAAAATATTTCCTATTGAGAAACATGTTCACTTTTCATATGTAATACCATATGATAAATTGGGTGACATCCTTCTCGTGGATCTAGCCCGTTCCATTCATGAAAAAAGATACTTTGAGTAATACTTTTGAACTCCACTAGTCATTTGTCTGCTGTAAGAATAACTTCGTCCATAACGCTTGGCGAGATTTTGGCGACGAATTTGGCGGAATATCGCCAACTTGGCGACTTTTTCAAATGTTGCCAAATTAACGAAAATCTCGCCAAATGGATGATAATGACGCTAAATGAATGAAAATGACGACTAATTGTCGAAAATTCAATATCTAGGAAAGAATATAAGTATCTTCTATAAGAAAAATCTATTTTTTGTACTGTAAAAGTAGTAAATTCCTTACATTATATAAGGAAAGTCATGTGTTGCCCACATCAGATTTTTTTTTACTATTATTTCGTTTATACTTAGTTTTTTCGTTCATTTATATTATCTTGCCAGAATATATTAGGATGCTCTTCTTTTTTGTCATAGAACAGAATGCAATGTTTTGCAAGCATATTACTTTCCTTATAATAATGTATAATATTTCCTTATAATACCTTTCCTTACAATAATGTATAAGAAAAGTATTGTGATGGGGTCGAAAAATCGAATTCGAGTTTTCGACGGGACAGCACGTTTCTAGCATCCCTGATCATGTGTGTGTGTGTGTGTGTGTGTGTGTGTGTGTGTGTGTGTGTGTGTGTGTGTGTGTGTGCGTGTGTGTGTGTGTGTGTGTGCATCAGTGAGTCTGTGAGTCTGTGGCGATGATATCTCACGAACGAATGGAGCGATTAGAATGAAATTTGGTAAAAAAATCATAATCCGTGAATACTGGAAGCCTATTGTTTTAAAACGCAATGGAATGTCCAGAACACCCCTAAATTTTCAATTCAAATTTTGAAAAAATCATCAAAAAATCAAAACCTTTAATAAAGTTACGCAAATAGACGTTCTTATGTAATTTTCGCTTAGAAAACGATTAACATCAATTTTAGAACGCTAACATGAGCCGTCCTCGTGATATTGCACATTTTTCATATAAATTTATCAAACATTCCCATAAAATAAAATAAATATTAATTGTTAAGAAAGATGTTCACTTTTCATATGTAATATCATGTGATAAATTGGGTGGCATCATTCTCGTGGATCTAACTCGTTCCATTCACGAGAAAAGATACTTTGAGTAATACTTACGTATTTGAACGCCAATAGTCATGTATCTGCTGTAAGAATAACTTATTTCTCTCTTCATAACGCTTGACGAGATTTTGGCGACGAATGTGGTGGATTGTCGCCAACTTGCCTACTTTTTTTAAATGCTGCTTAATTAACGAAAATCTCGTCAAATGGATAAAAATGACGATAAATCAATGAAAATGCCGACTAATGGAAGAAAAGTCAATATCTTGGAAAGATTATAAGTATCTACTATAACAATAACATTTTTTTTTAACTGTAAATGTAGAAAATTCATTGCATTATATAAGGAAAGTCATGTGCTGCCCACATCAGATTTTTTACTTTCCTTATATATATAATGTATAAGGAAAGTATTGTGACGGGGTCGAAAATTCACATTCGATTTTTCGATGGGAGAGCACGTTTCAAGCATCCCTGATCACGATACAAACATTTTTGAAGTTATGTCTGCGTGAGTGTGTGTGAAAGTATGTGTGTGTGAATGTGTGTGTGTGTGTGTCAGTGAGCCTGTGAAGACGATAACTGGCGAACGAATTGGATAAAAATGACGCTAAATCAAAGAAAATGACGACTAATTGAAGAAAATTCAATATCTTGGAAAGACTATAAGTATCTACTAAAAGAATAACATTTTTTACTTTCCTTATATACTTAATGTATAAGGAAAGTATTGTGACGGGGTCGAAAATTCGAATTCGAGTTTTCGACGGGAGAGCACGTTTCAAACATTCCTGATCACGAATCGGAAATTTTTGAAGTGATGTGTGTGTGTGTCAGTGATTCTGTGGAGACGATATCTCACGAACGAATGGAGCGATTGGAACGAAATGCGGTACAAAAATCACAATCCGTAAACACTGGAAGCCTATTGTTTTTATATGCAATCGAATGTTCAGAACCCCCCTAAAAATTAGAGTGAAATTTTGAAAAATCGTCAAAAATTCAAAACCGCTAATAAAGTTTACGCAAACAGTCATTTATGTAATTTTTCATTAGAAAACGATTGACATAAACTTCAGAACGCTGCCATGAACCGTTCTCGAGATATTGCATATTTTTCAAAAAAAAATATCAAAAACTCATATAAAATAAAACAATATATTTCCTATTGAGAAATATGTTCACTTTTCATATGTAATACCTTGCGATAAATCTGGTGACATCATTCTCGTGGAACTAGCTCCTTCCATTCATGAAAGATGATACTTTGAGTAATACTTTTTTTTATGAACGCCAATAGTCATTTATCTGGTGTAAGAATAACTTATTTCTCCGTCCATAACGCTTGGCGAGATTTTTTCGACGAATTTGGCGGAATGTCGCAAACATGGCGACATTTTTATTTGTTGCGAAATTAACAAAAATCGCGCCAAATTGGTAAAAATGACGCTAAATCAATGAAAATGACGCCTCATTGAAGAAAATGTAATATCTTGGAAAGAATATAAGTATCTACTATAAGAATAACATGTTTTTTAACTGTAAACGTAGTAAACTGATTGCATTATATAAGGAAAGTCATGTGCCGCCTACATCATGTTTTTTAAACATGTAACCGTGCAATTAAACTCAATTTAATGCGTTATGAAAGAAAAAAAATCTGATGATGAAAAAAAGTTGCTCCACGGGGGTTCTGCCGGGTTGACTTTCCGTTCATTGCTTGTAATCGAAAGCGGTCTTTCATCGGAAACATCGGAGTCGGAACTCAGTTGCTTTGCGAAGTCTCATCAGCTGTTGGGTAGCACTATTTGCGTCTGCGAGCATGCTTGTCTCTGAGAGCAGTCTTATATGAGCAGAGATTTATTGCTGTTGGCAGAGTATTGCTCCATTGTTGACATCCATAGAGAATTGTTCCATATGCTCGGGCGTTCAAGTCCGTAGGGTCACCAATGCGGGGTTTATGCTTGCTTGTTTGTGTGGGCTGAACCTGACATGCGGTATTAATGCCCAGCACAATCCCCTCGACATTTGTTGTTGTTGTTTTGTTCACTAGGCAGAACGTTAACTTGCGTAAAATAGCATTTATTTACATTACATTTTACAAATATATATACAGCATACTAATACTTTGCAGAGAAATTCTGCGGCAAGCGGATAGATCCTGATTGTTGGAACGTTAAGTTCAAAGCAGTCGAAAGGAAGTTTCGACTGCGTAGTTCTAAAGTTCGAAAGCAAGCCGATCGATCAAGTCGAGATTTTAGGAGCGAGTCTCTTTCCGAAAAGATGAAAGTTCTTTTCTAAACTGAATTTTGTAAACGCCCCATAAGGAGTGACCGACCATCTTATTGGTCGTCGTCGGTCTGGGGCTCATTAATGGGGGTGCCCCCCATGCACGCCACGTGTTTTCGGTGTGCACCATCGTATTGTTTTCACACATGCCGGTGACGATAATTATGGCTTTCACATGCCAACATACTGTCACTGGCGTTAAACTTATGTATAAATCCCCATCGGGAATCTTTGGAAGTCAAGCGTCCCAAAACAGGAAATGGTATGCGGCTTCCTCAGTTATCAGATACCAGAGAAAATCCGCTTCTAGTTCGTTTTGGTGCAGGTGGCATAAATGGCGACAGTTAACCACCACAACATTTTCAACCAATCTTGGAAAAGTAGTCGACTACCTACCGAATGGAAAAGAGCCACTATACTCCCAATCAAAAAACCAGGAAAGAAGACGTGCTCCTCTGGTGACTTTAGACCTATAGCTCTGACTAGTACTTCATGCAACATAATGGAGAAAATGATCTTGCTAAGAGTCCAATACTACTTAGACAAAAGTAATTTGATGCCCAGCGAACAATATGGCTTTAGAAGGGTCCATAGTACCACAGATCAAATTCTGTATCTCTGCCAATCCATTAGAGACGCCCAGAATCTTAAGCCCACACATCACACTGTGACCGCCCTGTTGGACCTTACGAAGGCTTTTGATCGTGTTTGCAAGCATAAACTGATTTTTCAACTCCATGATAATTTCAAAATCCGTGGCAATGGTTTAACATGGATCTCGGACTTTTTACATCATAGATCTATTAGAGTAAAAATTAACAAGTCTTACTCAAGTCCTTATGAGCTTAGCCAGGGTGTTCCACAAGGTTCTGTCCTTTACACTACTCTTTTCACGATGTACCTAACTGGTATGGAAAAAATACCTTCTACTGGGGTTAGGGTGGGTTTGTTTGCAGACGATATTGTTCTCTGGAACTCAGGTAATAATATTAATGCGATTGAAATGAGACTGAACGCATCTCTTGTTTCTGTCTCGAACTTTGCTAAAGAACTAAAACTGAGTTTTAATCCAACTAAATCAATTGCCACCTTCTTCACCACAAATAGGCACATATACAATTACCAACCGAAATTAAGGCTGGATAACCAAGAATTTACTTACTAGAAGCACCCCAAATATCTGGGGTTTATTTTAGACCCCGAGTGTACTGGTAATAGACATATTGCACATATTGTGATGAAGAGTAGAACACGTCTTAACATTCTTAAATGCATCGCTGGTAAGGATTGGGGAGTTGATGCAGCTACCCTTAGAACTACGTATATGGCGTTCATTTGGCCTATTCTTGAGTATGGATTTCCAATATATTGCTGTGCCTCTAACACTAACCTGAAGAAGTTAGAATAAGTTCAACTATGTGCTACTCGCATTATCACTGGTTTGATGCACAGCTGTCCTTCTCATATCGCTCTTTTTGAGGCTGATCTGCAATCGTTTCAGACTAGAAGACAAGCTGGTCTTGTTAAATATTTTAATAAACTGTCTAGTTATGGACTCTGCAATAAAACCTCAATGTATCTAAATACCTGGAGAATTCATCAAAGATTAAAGAAAACAGCCCTTTCAGGCAAGTGGCCTCCCTACGCCTTCCTAATTGCCTTGTCGAACCTCACTCTTATTAGTTTTGCAGTATGTAGTAACAGTATTATTAGTTTTGCAGTATGTAGTACCAGTATTATTAGTTTTGCAGTATGTAGTAACAGAACTATTAGTTTTGCAGTATGTAGTAACAGTATAATATTATCATCAGTGCAGTATTAGTATGATCGGCAGTGCAGTATTGTATGTTGTATCAGTGTGAAGATGATCGGCAGTATGAGTATCAGTAATAGATAGTAATAGAAAATGAACAAGTAAGATGACGACAAGTATCATCATAATAATAGCAGATTTCAAGTAATAAGAGTATCATCATGACATTGAGAGAACAACTACAGACGAATTCGACCACGGTTCCTAACAAGGCCCGAAACTCAAAGTATGTTTCATCAACAATCCAACGGTTAATGAATTTTTAGATATTGGTTCAGATAGTCTCACATGTCTCCATCCTAGTCTATTTCAAGAGTAATATAATGTATTGGAAGTTGATAAGTAGTTATGTAAATTAATAAATGTTATTGTTAACTTTTAATGGATCTAATCTTTTTATAATGATTAATGAATTCTTTTCAGGACTTACACGTAAGTTAAATAATTGGAGGGTTTTGCGGCACCACAACGAGCGATGTACGATTTAAATGTTAATTCCACTTTATGAGATCAACGGCCATGTCTTTAATGATTAATAATAATTAATGTCAATTATAGGTAAAAAAAATCTGATGTGGGCAACACATGACTTTCCTTATATAGTGTAATGAATTTACTACTTTTACAGTAAAAAAATAGGTTTTTCTTATAGTAGATACTTATATTCTTTCCAAGATATTGAATTTTCGACAATCAATCGTCATTTTCATTGATTTAGCGTCATTTTCATCCATTTGGCCAGATTTTCGTTAATTTGGCAACATTTCAAAAAAGTCGCCAAGTTGGCGACATTCCGCCAAATTCGTCACCAAAATCTCGCCAAGCGTTATGTACGAAGGAATAAGTTATTCTTACAACAGACAAATGACTATTGGCGTTCAAATACAAACGTATTACTCAAAGTATCTTTTTTCATGAATGGAACGAGCTAGATCCACGAGAATGATGTCACCCAATTTATCGTATGGTATTACATATGAAAAGTTAACATGTTTCTCAATAGGAAATATTTTTTTTTATTTTATATGACTTTTTGAAATTTTTTTTGGAAAATGTGAAATATCTCGAGAACGGTTCATGTTAGCGTTCTAAAATTTATGACAATCGTTTTCTAATGCAAAATTACATAAGAAATGTCTATTTTCGTAACTTTATTAGTGATTTTTATTTTTTGACGATTTTTTCAAAATTTCATTTGAAAATTTAGGGGGGTTCTGAACATTCGATTGCGTATAAAAACAATAGGCTTCCAGTGTTTACGGATTTTGATTTTTGTACCAAATTTGGTTCGAATCGGTCCATTCGTTCGTCAGTTATCGTCTCCACAGTCTCACTGACACACACACACACACACACACACGCAGACATCACTTCAAAAATGTTTTATTCGTGATCAGGGATGTTTGAAACGTGCTCTCCCGTCGAAAACTCGAATTCGAATTTTCGACCCCGTCACAATACTTTCCTTATACATTATGTATATAAGGAAAGTAATAATTGGAGGGTTATTGCTTAAACACAACGCACTTATAATCATTAAAGATAAAGATAAACAAAATAATGTTAACTTTAAGTTTTTATTTCTTTTTATATTGCCACAAATACATATGTATATATATACATATATATATATATATATATATATATATATATATATATATATATATATATATGTATACATATATATGTATATATATATATATGTATATATGTATATTATATATGTATACATATGTATATATATATATATATATATATATATATATATATATACATATGTATATATATATATGTATATATATATATATGTAAAATAAATTAGAGCTTTTAATTTATTTATCTACTTACAAAAATGTTTGTGGGATGTTAGTTCCAACTTCACCTTGGAAGCAATATTATAACTTAAGAAGATCGCAAATCATGAGAATAAAATAAGTTACTGCAGAACGTAAAATGTAATGCCAAAAAATATAAATCATATGTATTTAGAATTAATTTATAATTGTCAATTTTTTAAACGCAGACGATAAGGCGAATATTACATTAAATTCGGAATTAATGAAAAACGGTGTACCATGGATTTAAAAGAAGAAGACTGGACGGATATCGTAATTTAAAATATAAAACGAAGCCGCGGTAGCAGACGATTTAAATGTCCATTTGTTCAAGGTTGGACGTTTTCCGTAAAATATAGTTATTCAAAAATATTACGGCTTTTGGTATTTTTGTTATTTTCTAACTGCATTAATTATGTTTTTTTAATAGTTTTACAAAATAATAAAGTAAACAACCTGCTTCTTTATTTCGTTATTTGAACTGATACGTTTATTAAATATATAAATATTATATTAAATAAATAAATATTATATTAAATAAATATCTCTAAGAGACTCTAATAAATATTTATAGACAAGTTGCTAAAAATCGTCCAAGTGCAAATATTTCGTTCTCGTTTTTGGGCTGCAATTTTGTTGCATCACCTTAGAATGGCGCTTTATCCATCCAGTTCTCATCTTCAAAATCCATGCGCTATACACGGAAGAATTAATATTAGTTTGAAATATTTTACTGATTAACAAATTTATATTTTAATCACAGACAATAAGTAGATATGAACAATATAAATGGCAAATGATAAAAACGTGTTTCGTACAGAATGAATTTTGATAATACGAAAAACAGCATTGCACATACTATTTAGTTTCATTTAGTAAGAATATTTAGAGCTTTAATTTATGAGTGTATATTTTACGGTCCTTATATACATAGTATAATGTATAAAGACGTATTGTGACGTAGTCAAATAATTAAATTCCAGTTTAAAATTAAATTCCAGAGCATGTTTCAAGCATCTCTGAACACTAATCGAACGTTTTTAAGGTGGTGTCTCTGTGTGTGTGTGGTATGTCACGAACGAATGGAGCAATTTAAAAGAATTTTAGTACAAAAATTACAATCAGTGAGTACTGGAAGAATATTGTTTTTAAATGCATTGAATGCTTGGTAGACAACAAACTTTTCAAATGAAACTCTGATAAAATTACCTGAGAATCAAAACCTTCAATGAAGTTACGTAAATAATAATTTCTTCAAATTTTTATTTGAAAACGATTGACACAAACATTATAACGGTAACATGAACCGTTCTCGATATATTGTAATTTATTAAAATAAATCTATCAAAAATCACATAAAATTAAAAAATATATATATATTAACTATTGTGAAATATAATTCCTTTTCATATGTAGTATTATGTGATAAGAACGGTAGAATAAACCGTTCTCGTGGATCTAATTCGTACAACATATTCGTGGATTTAGTTCGTAAGAAAAAATATATTTTGGGTCGGAAGAACACGTTATGTAACGCCACAATTCGCCAATAGTCATTTATTTACTGTAAGAAAAATATATTTCACAGGAACGCTTTGAGAAAATTTGGCGACAAATTTGGTGAAATATTGCCAACTTGGCAATTTTTTTTAAATGTTCACAAATTAATGAAAATTTTTCAAAAATGATAAAACTGACACTAAATCATTGAAAATCACAACAAATTGATGAAAACTCAATATCTTGGAAAGAATATAAGAATCTACGATCGAAAAAACCTATTTTTCTGTCCATAAAGCTTGGCGAAATTTTGGCGACTAAACTGGCGGAATATCGCAACTTGGCGAGTTTTTTAAATGGTACAAAATTGACAAAATGTCTTCAAATTGATAAAAATAACTCTAAATCAATGAAAATTACGACTGGTGAAAATTCAATATATTTGAAAGAATATAAAAATATATTATAAGAATACATAATTTACGTAACTTTTCCGTCCGTAACGTTTAGTGAAATTTGGCAATGAACTTGGAGGAATACCGACAACTTAACAAAATTTTTATATATCTTGCGAAATTGACAAAATTACGCCAAATTGATAAAAATTGTCGTAAAGTTGATAAAAATTACATTAAATCAATGAAAATGGCGACTAATTAAAGAAAATTCAATATTCTGGCAGGAATAAAAGTATCTATATAAGAATAACATATTTCTCCCCTTTGTCCGTAACGCTTGTTAAAACATTTGGCAGGATGTCACCAACTTGGAGATTTTTTTAAATGTTGCCGAATTAAAGAAAATATCACCAAATTAATAAAAATAACATTAATGGGAGTAATGTTTTGCAAATTTTAAATTCCGCCATATAACTGACTTATCTTCTAGTATATAAAAACTGCTCGTCTCTCCGTTTGTCTGCAACTCTTGGTAATACATTTGGAGAATTTGCTAAATAATCTAGCGAAATATCGTTAATTTAGCAATATTTGCCCTAGATTATCGAAAATTTCGTCAAAATTGTAAAAATGACGCCAAATTAACGAAAATGACGCCAAATTGATTAATTTATGATTAAAATATTTTAATGTATGGACTATAGTTATTAAGAAAGCTATCAATTTTGATAATTGTCAATTTAGAGTTGCGTGAAATATAAGTTAATTGGTTACTTTCAAATATAGTTTTATATGATTTCATCCAAAAAAGTATTAAATGTAGAATTCAACATTAAAAACTCTGCGACATGGATCTTATACATCATTTTTTTCAGTATGAAATAAGTAAATTCATTGTATTATATACGAGCCGCCTTTGACGATCAGCCTGTTCGCTACCCTTGAAAATTCTGACCGTGGTTAATTCTGATCGTTGCAAACTCGCTGGCGCGACCTACCAGAAAGGTGTAAGGTAACTGTTTGGACGGCCAGGAAGTGCCACCCAATTTAGACTGGAACTCAGTGGGGGAGGCATCCACAGGGACCGTACCCTCCTTCCCCTACCACCAACATCTCGGAAGGACTTACGGTCTCACATGTTTAATGTGATCGTACTCCGCGTGAACATGGAGGCAGTTTCGGCAGTGGCGAGAATCGAACCCGGCCCTACCGAGTGCAATTCCTGCGCGTAACCACTTGGCTACCGCGACCTCCGCGACAATCTCCATAACTCATCCCCAACAATGGCGGCTATATGGAAGGTTGTGTTTGTTGAAAGGTGATAATGAGTTGGATTTATTAAGTGGAATTGAAGGTTTAAATGAATTATTGTTAGTGATTGTATTGGATAAAGATATAAGCTTTCAAATGGTATATATTTAGTTATATATAGTGAAACAGTTTTTGAGAAAATAGTGTGTAAAGTTTTCCAATGTTAACTGATTTTGAGTTTCTGTGTATTTGAAAATGGCGTGCTAAACTACGCAGTTGATTTCGAAATGGAATTTTTCTTGCTTGAAGACGGGTGCTTCTTTCAGTGATCTTGGACTAACTATAAGTCTGATGTTTATAATTTTTGTGTTAAAAAATGGATAAAATTGTGCTCTAGCCTAGTGATTTGATTTTGTTACGTGTAATGCAACTGGTTTCGTGATAAACTTGATTTTTCAGTTTTCTGCGGACTTGACATTTTAATTTAGGCAGTACTGGACTTGGTAGAAATATAGTAAAGTTTGGAATGGATTATATATTGAAATCTAAGTGTATATTATGAACTTTGGACATTTGACTGTATTTGTAGAATTTTAATGATTTTTGAAAAATTTCTATTACGTCATGTTGAATACCTCCTCCCAATGGTATGGAAATTACTGATGATTAACTGGTGCATGGCTACCGTATTGAAGAACGAGGGATGTAATATGGTGGTTCCAAATTGATATTTTTCTTGGACGATATTACGTGTGTTATAATTGGATTATAGGTAAACTATTTGATAAAACGAATTGGTTGGAGTTTTGAAAAATCAATAAAATTATGATGTACATAATGTATCACAATTGGAATAATTGGTGCAACCAGTTTTGAGTTATTCAAGATTCTTCAATTTTCTGCGGGGCAGCTGTTTTAATTCTGAGAGAATTTGACCCCCTAAGATTATTTGAATTGGAGATTTGGATTGTTATTACATATTAGAGTACTATATTTGAAATATAGACTAGTATTATTATTAGATTAATTATTGTAGATTTTTTGAAAATATTTCGAAAGATATTTATAATGGCAGTGTATTGAGTATGGCGTGTTTAATTTTCGTATGTTGTTGATATTGATTTAATTTGTTTATTTTATTTCTGCCTTGGACTTTGCAGAATATTTTTGGAGTTGGGTTACTTGTAGTTTGAAAATAAGAACCACTGTTTAGTTGATTACTTCGTACTCTGCTTTTGTTTAATTGGAGATGAACTGCTGATTGTATATTTAATTTTTGTACCGTGCAGTATTATTACTTATTTATTATTTTGTGAGGTATTGTATTGAATTGTAATATTTTATATATTGATATAGATTTATTTTGGAATTGTAATTAATAGGAGATTGTTATTGTTAAAATATAGTTTGGTTTGGTTTGTTGAAGTTACCAAGTGGGGGGGGGGGGGGAGGTACTTGATAAAATGTCTAATCCTGAAACTATAGACGGTTTAATTGAATCGGTCCGTGGTAATTTTACCCCGGATAGTGGTATCTCCCCTTGGGGAGTGACTCACCCACTGGTTGTTACGCATGATTTGTTGGTTGATCTTAGGACATTTATATTAAAAAAGGACTTAAAGTGTACTAAGAGCAATAGAGCTCAGTTAGTTAATACCTTTCTTGCCCCTTTGGTCACCATTATTTGTGATGTTTATGGGTGTAGGGATCCTCAAGAACTTGTTGGTTTTAATGAAGGGAATGTGAGTTCTTCCCCATTGGACTTAGATGAATTAATAGGTGCTAGAGAAGAGATTGATCGGTTAAGGGATTGTTTAGATAAGAAGGAGTGTCAGGTACAGGAGGTTTTTGATGAACTTCAGAGTTGCCGGGACCAGGTAGTTTCCCTGCGGGAGATGGTTACGAACAAGCAACAGGATGCGGATCAAGAAAAAAGGACTAATTTTAAGGTAAATCATTCATGTTGTGATAAAAATTGCTTTTCTTAGCAGCACCAGGTACGCCTAATGGCTAGAACTATTGATTATAGTGCTTACATTTTTGCAAATTAATGTTAATCGTTCTCTTGCTGCATACAATTATGCATTTGCCTTTGAGTGTAAAATTGATGTTTTGTTTTTGCAAGAACCTCCCTTGTCTGGAGGGGGATTTCCCCCTCTTCCCTTTGGCCTTCCTCATTTTTCCCCAGTTTCTAAGAAATCACTTGTGATTTGTAATCATGTTTTAAAATTTAATTTTATGTTTAATACTTTATCAACTGTATTTATCGACTTAGAAATTACGGAAGGTTTTAATTTGAAGTTGGCTGGTATTTATTTTCCCCCTCGGGAGGAAATTGACTCCCTCTTTGATGAACTCAATAGAGTAGATTTCCAGAGGGGGGGGGGTCCTCCTACAGGGAGACTTTAATTCTAGATCCCGAGAATGGGGATATGATTTTGAGGATTTTAGGGGCAAAAGGGTTTTGGAGTTCTGTAATCAGAATGGGTTTTCGGTTTGTAATAGGACAGACTCGGGTCCGACCTTCCTCTCTCATTCTGGCAGAGGGTGGCCTGACTTGACTTTCGTTTCCGCGGAGTTTTTTGTGAATATTTTTGATTGGAAAGGTATTGATAAAGAGTCTTTAAGTGACCATAAATTTGTTGGATTTAGTTTTCAGCTGGAGCGCGAAGATTTTTATTGTGATTATTTTCACAAAACTAGGTGCTGGGAAGTTAGTTTTTAATTTTAAAAAACAGTTAAATGGGTTAAAAAATTTAATGGGTACAATTGATAATAAGGAAAAACTTGATGCTTTTACGGGCGAATTATTAAATACAGTGATTGGATTGGCTAACTGTAGTTGTAGGAAAAAGAAAGTTTCTATTAACCGAGGTTTTTCCTGGTGGAGTGCGGAGCTCGCAAAGTTGCGCAATTATTTGACAGCTCTTTCCCGGAAGATTAGGTGTCTTTTAAGGAATTCTGCCGATCCAGAAGTTATTAGAGTGACTAGAATATTAAATTCTAAAAGAGCTGAATTTCGTAGTATTATTAATGAATTCAAGGCTAACGCTTGAAGAAGTTATTGTAATAAACACGTCGATAAATTTGGATCGGTCTATAAGGTAGCTTGGGGGAAGGGTACTAGAGGCAGAGAACTTCTAGTACAATTTAATGATGAGCCTAATTTAAATTTTAATGAAAAGGTTTATAGAATGTTGGAGTATTGTTTTCCAGCTTCTGAACATACCGTTGAATATGAAGAAAATGATAATTCATCTTCTGTTTTTGGTGAAGTTGTAGAAGCATCTGAATTAAAAATAGTATTTAAGAATTTGGGCAATGGTAAGGCTCCGGGTTTGGATAAAGTTGATTATAAAATTTGGCAGGTTTTATATACAGTTGATGCTTCTTTATTTATTCAATTTTTCAATATTTGTTTTAAATATGCTTACTTCCCGCGGCCCCTTAGGAATGCTGAAGTGTTTTTTTCTATTGAAGCCAGATAAGGATCCTGCTTCTGCTGGCTCCTATCGGCCAATTTGTTTGTTGCCTACTCTGGGAAAGATCTTAGAACGAGTATTTGTTAATAGGTTAAAGCGGTGGTTGGAGGAAAACAGTATAATTCATCCTTTGCAATATGGATTTAGAGAATTACTTAGTACCGAGGATGCCTTTTACGATTTGATACAGCATATAAACGGTTATAGGAATCGGGAACATTTGGCTGTCTCTTTTGTTGACATCAGGTCAGCATTTGATAGGATGGACTGGAGTGTATTAGGGCTTGTAATGGAGGGATACTCCATTCCTTTATTTTTTAAGAATTTCGTGTTTTCCTACCTGCGGGATCGCACAGTTAATTACAAGGTTAACTATGAACTTGTAACGCGCGGAGTCACCATGGGTGCCTCGTACTCCGCGTGAACACGGCAGCAGTTTTGGCAGTGGCGGGAATCGAACCCGGGCCTACCGAGTGAAATTCCAGCGCGCTAACCACTGGGCTACCGCACCCTCCGCGACAATCTCCATAACTTTCTTTTTATTCGCCCCATTTCGACCGGAAGCCAGTGGGGGAGGCATCCACAGAGACCGTACCCTCCTTCCCCTTACCACCAACCTCTCGAAAAGACTTACGGTCCCACATGGTTAACGTGATCGTACTCCGCGTGAACACGGCAGCAGTTTTGGCTGGGGCGGGGATCGAACCCGGGCCTTCCGAGTGCAATTCCCGCGCGCTAACCACTGGACTACTGCGCCCTCCGCGACAATCTCCATAACTTTATTTTTATTCGCCCAATTTAGACCGGAATCCAGTGGGGGAGGCATCCACAGGGACCGTACCCTCCTTCCCCTACCACCAACCTCTCGAAAAGACTTACGGTCCCATATGTTTAACGTGATCGTACTCCGCGTGAACACGGCAGCAGTTTTGACAGTGGCGGGAAACGAACCAGAGCCTACAGCGTGAAATTCCCGCGCGCTAACCACTGGGCTACCGCGCCCACCGAGACAATCTCCATAATTTTCTTTTTATTTTCCCTATTTAGACCGTAAGCCAGTGGGGGAGGCATCCACAGGGACCGTATCCTCCTTCCCCTACCACCAACCTCTCGGAAGGACTTACGGACCCACAAGTTTAACGTGATCGTATTCCGGGTGAACACGGCAGCAGTTTTGGCAGTGGCGGGAATCGAACCTGGGCCTACCGAGTGAAATTCCCGCGCGCTAACCACTGGCCTACCGCGCCCTCCGCAACAATCTCCATAACTTTATTTTTATTCGCCCAATTTAGACCGGAACCTAGTGGGGAAGGCATCCACAGGGACCGTACCCTCCTTCTCCTACCACCAACCTCTCGGAAGGACTTGCGGTCCCACATGTTTAACGTGATCGTACTCCGCGTGAACACGGAAGCAGTTTTGGCAGGGATGGGGATCGAACCCGGGCCTACCGAGTGCAATTCCCGCGCGCTAACCACTGGACTACTGCGCCGTCCGCGACAATCTCCATAACTTTCTTTTTATTCACCCAATTTAGACCGGGACCCAGTGGGGGAGGTATCCACAGGGACCGAACCCTCCTTCCTCTACCAACAACCTCTCGGAAGGACTTACAGACCCACATGCTTAATGTGATCGTACACCGCCTGAACACGGAGACAGTTTAGGCAGTGGCGGGAATCGAACCCGGGCCTACCGAGTGCAATTCCCGTTCGCTAACTTCCCGCCCGCTAATTTAAATTTTATAATGACCATATACTAAGCTCTTAATTCCATCATCCTCATTCCATCGTTCCATCATTTAAAATTATTATTTATACATATTATTATTATTATTTATCCATATTATTATTATTTATCATTATTATTTAACCATAAATTTAAAATATCCATAGTTCCATCATTTAAAATATCCATAAATTAAAACGTTCCATCAATCATCCATATCGTTCCAAAATATATAAATGTAATAATTTCAAATACATCACCACAATTCAATCCAACATAATTCAATCATTTAAATTATTTAAAATATCCATTTAAAATATCCATAAATTAAAATATCCATATATTTAAAATATCATATAAATATAATGATTTCATTCGCTGTATACAACACATATCTTAATAATTTATAACCGGAAGGGCGGTCAGTCTCCATGGAGACGGGGAAAACTTCAACGGGTGAAAACGCGGTTAGCCGAGAAATTGGAAATCCTTAGGTCATTAAAATCACGATCCTGTGGATATTTATAATTATTTTTTGACCAGATTGGACTTGTAAGAATGCCAGATCTTTGACCTTTCTAAAAATTTAAATTATTAGTCGAAATTATGAGTACTTTTTACTATGCTAGAATTAAAACCAAAAATCGTTTTTTTGAGCCAAAAGTGACTTTTGTTTTAAAATCTTTAAAAAATATTAAAAATCGAAATTGAAATTTGAAATTGATATATTTTTACTCGCAATTGTCTGCTCTTTCCGGTGGTGTGATTCGTTTTTTTCTACGACGTCTGGATCGTGGAGGAAACAAAACCAAAAAGGGCAAAAAACGGTCGAAATCGCATAAAACATTAAATAACTAAAAAAATAATTCAAATTTTAAAAATCGGTTTTCACGTGTCCCCCCCCCCCCCCCCGGGTCTCCGATTGCCAAATTTCGTAGCTCTCCGAAGCGCGGTCGCTGAACGTATAGTGTATAAGACAGACAGACAGACATTGTCTTTTATTATATAGAAGGAAAGTCATGTGTTGCCCACATCATATTTTTTTTAACTGTAAAATTAGTAAATTCATTGCATTATATAAGGAAAGTCATATGTTGCCCACACCAGATTTTCTTTTTTTTCATTATTGTCAAAGGGACGAAAAATTTCAAAATAGCGTCGATCGATTTTTCTGTAATCAAATGTTATTTGTCCATACAGTTTTTGATTCTGCTTACGGGAATGTGATCGAATGTGATCTGCGACTTGCGGCTCAGTAGACTCTAATGTGGATGCTCTGCTGCTTATATGTAGATAAATTGAACACTTAGCAAAAGCGTTTGAATATCTATGAATTACCCATGGTGTCGTAAAATGCTCATTTCAATATGAAGTGGCGAATACATTTACTTGAAATATAGTTACAATAAAATTTGAGCCATATCCTGAAATGTTTCATCCCAAGTTCGATTTCGCTACATCTGAAATTTACAGAACATGCAGAGAATATAATAAACGATTTTGGGATGCTGCATATTGAATAACTTTTTAATAACATATTTTCTAACAGTTTCCCCATTTTGAGTTCGTTTATTTCTGCGTCGTTTAAAATATCTGCGGCGAGGAGGTAAATATTTGACCATTTTTACTTTCCTTATATACATATAATGTATAAGGGAAGTATTTTGACGGGGTCGAAAATTCGAATTCGGATTTTAGACGGGAGAACACGTTTCAAGCATCCCTGATCCCGAATCGAACATTTTGAGGTGCTGTGTGCTGTGTGTGTGTGAAAGTATGTGTGTGTGACTGTATGTGTGAAAGTATGTGTGTGTGTGTGTGTGTGTGAAAGTGTGTGTCTGTGTGTGTGAAAGTATGTGTGTGTGTGTGTGTCAGTGAGTATGTGGAGACGATATCTCACGAATAAATGGAGCGATTCGAATGAAATTTGGTACATAAATTACAATCCATGAATACTGGAAGACTATTGTTTTTAAATACAATCGAATGTCCAGACCCCCCCCCCCTAAATTTTCGAGTGAAATTTTGAAAAATTCATCAAAAAATAAAAACCTTTAATAAAGTTACGCAAATAGACATTTATTATGTAATGTTTCCTTATAAACCGGTTGATATAAACTTTACTCTAGCATAAACCGTTCTCGAGATATTGCACATTTTTCAAATAAATTTATAAAAAAAATCCCATAAATTAAAAAAAAAATATTAACTGTTGAGAAACATGTTCACTTTTCATATGTAATATCATGCGATAAATTGAGTGACATCATTCTCGTGGATCTAGCTCGTTCCATTCACGACATAAGATACTTTGAGTAACACTTTTGTATTTGAAAGGCAATCTGATATAAGAATGACTTATTTCTCAGTCCATAACGCTTGGCGAGATTTTGGCGACATGTTTGGCGGAAATTTGCCAACTTTGCGACTTTTTAAATGTCGCCAAATTAATGAAAACCTTGCCAAATGGATAAAAATGACGCAAATCAATGACAATGGCGACTAATTGAAGAAATGTCAATATCTTGGAAAGAATATAATTATCCACTATAAGAATAACCTATTTTCTTTTACTGTAAAAATAGCAAATTCATTGCATTATATAAGGAAAGTCATATGCTGCCCATATTCGATTTTTTTGGAAGGGGGGGTGTTAAAATTATTTTTAATTTATATTTAATGTCGTATCCGTCCTAAAACCGCTTTATTTTGCTTAATTTTTGTGCATCTGTATTCTGAAACAACACAAATACTATATATTTGAGTTTAAATGATCATCAAACTTTGATTATTTCTACAACGAAACTTAATTTTTACTTATGGAGCATGTAAACTGATTAGGCTGTAAGATGAGTTGCTATAAATTGCAGAATCTCTTTAACGCAAAATTATTTTGCTCAGGAGTCTGCAATATAGATGATATGAATGAAAAATTCACTGATTTTACATAGAGAAGCAGACGATTTTATGGCAGACTTCTTCAATGAAGTTTTATGCATAGAGCTAAATTCCATTGGTCTCCATGGTTTTAAATTTTTAAATAGAATAAACTATTGCAGTACTGTGATGAATGAAATAAAAATGTATGAATGAGATATTTACTGCTTTTACACAGAGAGACAGGCACCTTACACCTTTCTGGTAGGTCGGACGGTCTGGGTTTCAACATTAACAACAGAGAGACAGGCGATTTATATTTCAATGATTCCATTTGAATCAAGTTCGTTTTTTTCGATAAAGTTTTAAATTTTCAAATATAATTAATTATTGCCGTATTCTGATATATTACCGCTGAATGTATCGCATTTTAGAAATGTTTAAATAAAATTAAAGTTAGAAAGTGTTTTATTATCTATGATTATGCATGATTGATCTTTCTTGTGATTTCTTAATATATTTTGTTGTTGAGTAAGCCTGTGAGAAATAAACCAGAGTGATAGTTTCCATGTAAATTCATATTTCAAACTTGCGGTTTTCAAAAATAACTAATACGTTCAATAAACTCTCACAAATCTCAGAGATTTTATTGATTTTTATATTTTAAACCAACTATTTGCAATCTGTTTCGTTGGGAATCATGGAATTAGAGAGTAGAACTCCTAGGAAAAAGTTTCGTTTTCCATTAATTTATCGACAACCCCTGGTCTTAAAAACTCGAAACTTGGACTAAATTTATGGGTGGCTATTTTAAAGTTACCCACCATATTTCATTAAATTCGGTTTAGCTGTTCTCCTGTGATGATGAGACAAACGAAAATTTTGTATTTCACTAATATTGTAATAAAAAGAAAATGCCGGCGGGAAAGTTTGTAATAAGAAGAAATTCCCGACACTGTTTATAATAAGATGAAATGCCACCGATTTGTATAAGAATTGCAAACGAAATTTGTAATAGGATTGCACGACAAGTAAATGGAGCGCGAAAGCTACGGGCGGTTTCTCAGAGGCATCGGAGATGATGGGAGATCCGCGCTGATGTGGCAAGGGTAATTATACATTGTATACACCGGTTGGAACTGATGGCGGCGTGATGATAGTAGAAGATAGAGTTGATGAGGAATTATCATGTTTCAAATCATATACATCAAGAAGTATTAGACATCAAATTTATTAACGATGATACTTGAAGTTAACATTACAGAGCAATACCAACATTACAGAGCAAATACCAACATTACAGAGCAATATTCATTGAATACAACGGCGGATCCGATAGTGGTTGGCGTCGGTTAGACATCTCAGAATAATCAATCTATGATGAACAAATCTCGCGACTCTTTCAAAATTACATTAAAACGCGACTTAAACAATGTACTTCATTATTAATTTAATTTTAGATACATCCTTTTAAAATACATTCTGTTCTTTGCCCCGCGGGCAAGAACACGTCCGACTGCTTTGTAATTACATCGCCAACTGAGGCTAATCACAAAAATCACGCCGAAGCGTTTTTAATATACTTGCGCAAGTTCATGACGAAAGAAAAAGAGTTCCCATGTGAAAAGATATGAAATGCAAATGCACGGGACATGTACAAACGCGCGGGAACAAAACACTACGCCAAGATTTACCAAAACTGGCGGGAAATATCCAAAAAGGCTGAATACAGAAATGGCGCTTTATCAATTTGGAATAAATTTTCAAGAACATGTTTTAGAATCGAAAGTAAATTAGAATTCGCCGAAAATTAAACTTTGAAAGAAAAAGTAATCTTTCGGGAACATTTTTGAACATTTATTTTTAATCATACATGGCGAGAGTGGATTCAAATCTCCACATGGACCATGCACCATGCAGGATTGAACTATGTTAAGTAATCGAGGAGAATCAGGAATCTCAGCACTAACCATTGTATCGATTATTTGCTCTTCTCGGGGATTATGTTATGTTCATCATCCAGAATTAAAAGCATGTGAACATGAGGTAAACCTCTTTTCTGGAATTCAACCTCATACACATAGGCCGAAACTTTTCCATATATATGATTTTTTGTAAGATCCTTAAGCATTACTTTTACTTTTAGGTGAAATACCCTTGCCACGAGATCTGGCCTATTTTCTGCTTTTTCCCAGGGCTTAAGGTTCTCCTGAATTTCCATCCACATAGGGTTACACGTAAACGTGATGAAAAGATCAGATTTGCCCAGTTTCCTTACAATTGCCATCGCATCTTGAAAGCGTTGTTGTATATTTCGTTGATTTCCAATGAATGTGGAGGGTAAAATAATCATTCTTCCTGGTGAAACTCTTCTCTTTCAGCTTTATTGCTTATGTAATCCATCAATCCTTGGTATTTCTCAATTCGCAGCTGCTTTTGGTTATTGTGGATATAACTTAATCGCTCACTTTCAATTGTAATATAACTATCAGCAATATACTGTTGAAATAATTTTCCCGAACTATGAAGCAAAGAGAACTCTCCACGATCCGATAATCGGTAAGAGTAGAACTGTAAAGATGTAAGTCGCTGACGATTAGCAGTTCCGCGTTCAGGATCATGCTTTAGTTCCGGATGCCAACCAAATTCACCATAAGGAAACAACAGTGGATAAACCATGGGATCTTTGCAGCCGTCTGTATTGGGTATTGATTTTATTCCTTCTTCTTTCGAATGGACAATGAGAACTCTTTCACTTGGTGGTTCTCCATCATTTCCAACAAAAACTGCGGCTATTCCAGATACGGTTGGGCAATTATATCGTCGAATATCTTTATCTGGATCTGTTATAAAAAACATTGATACAGGAAGAACTTCTCTTCCAGCTCGTTCTGCTGCAGATTGTTCTTCATCTTCTACACTTTTCATCAATTTAAAGGAACTAACAAATGGATTAATGGGATTAATTAAATTCAGTAACTGCATCATAAGGTTTGCATCGAGATATTTATTTTCAGGTCTCTCTAAACGTTTTTGTAAAGCAATCTCTGTATCTAAAAAGTATAAGCTTGCATACTTATATTCACCTTTATTTGGGTGAACTGCTTCAATATAATGATGGATTTGTCCATGACAACGGAAACAAAATGGTCCCCGTGCTCTAGGGTTTGAGAGATTTGTACTCATTGACGCAAAAGCAAGAGAAATGTTGTAGTTTCTGATATACAATAAATACCTTTTGTGTAAACATCATTTCGTTCAATTAGTTCTTTCAATAAAGATAGAACTTTTAATTGTTTTAATGCCACTTTACCATTATGGCAGCATAGTCTAAATCCTAAAGACGATTTTTCATCAATAAAATATAATGCTTTACAGTTAATACTTAAAGGTCCTAAATTATGCATTTCTACATCATTATCTGCATGTTTGTTTAAAGCATCTAGATAATGTTTTCCTAAATTATGCGCTTTCTGTATAATGTAAATTTTTAAATAATTGGCTTTCCACATTTATTCGACAAATCGAATACTTTGGTGTGGCCCCTAAAGAAGAAAATATTGGGAAACTAAATTTGAGCATTTCTTCTTTTCGAATTATCTACCCTTATACCACTTTAAAGTCAATCTCATCCCGAGGCACCCCTATATTATTATTTCTAATTTCGAACGTTTTTCTATGAAGCACATCCATAAATGAACATTTTTGAAAAACTCTGTTTGTATCGTGTTTTTTATCAGATGATTGGCCCATATACCAAATATCAAGCCTCTATCACATTTAAAAGGAAGCGTGCCTCATTGATCAGAAAATCGAACATATTAGTGCGTGCACCCCTTAAAGTGTAGCAAATATTGGAAAAAAGTAATACTTATGACTTTATATTCTAAAGAACCATGCTACCCCAACCGGAAATCGAACCCTGGTTCTCCGATCTGGCCAGGCTCTACCGTTGAGCTACTGGAACGAAATTGCAAGATCTTATCGTGGAAAAGGATTCTTCATTCTTCACCCTCTAATGCCTGATCGGCGGATGACTGACAATCTGACTAACCACCTTCTGCTATTTTCACCTCAGGTTAGCCCCCTGCTATTTTCACCTCAGGTTAGCCTCCTGCTATTTTCACCTCAGGTTAGCCTCCTGCTATTTTCACCTCAGGTTAGCCTCCCGCTATTTTCACATTAGGTTAGCCTCCTGCTATTTACACCTTAGGTTAGCCTCCTGCTATTTACACCTCAGGTTAGGCTCCTGCTATTTTCACCTCAAGTTAGCCTCCTGCTATTTATCGAGGTTAGTATCCTGCGTGGTCGTTATCCTCTTAATTTGAAATCGACACTTAATTTTCCAGAGTCAACTGAATCTGTACTAGTCAAACTAGGGTCACTTTCAGACCTCCGGAATCTTTTCACTAACCTACAGGTTGATTTGTTCGGGCGTCATTATAAAGAAACCTTACTACGTCAACCCGGACTCAAACCCTGGATCTCCAAACTGTCCAGCCGATGCTCTACCGTTGAGCTACTGGGACGAATTTGCAAGCTCTTATCATCGAAGTGGATTTTGAATAATAAGCTATTCAATTTCATTCATTGTTTACTTAATTAAAACAATGTAAGGCATTTTTAATCGGAGAAATAAGTAAATAATTGTAATACATGTGTTATGTATACTTGCGAATATCTAAAATTTCCTGGATGTTTTAACTTAAAACGTTTTAAAACTTAAATACTAACCTCCGTATTTCAATGGTGCCCACTAGTTTATAATATCAATACGATGCGCGGATAAATCATAGCAAAGTCAGATCTTCGATTTCTTCCGTTTAAAAGGGTGAGAATGTAACTCAATAATACATTTCAAATTCTCCAAAAGCCTCCCGGATGATCTAAAATGTTGACAACTGTTACTCGTATAATATCGAACACGGGACATTACCAGACTGAGCCAATTTTTGATTTAAACGACTATTTTCGTCGTTCAGCATTGTGAAACAAAATTAAACTTACTAACATACATTGAATTTCATTTTCTCAGTGTTAGTTTCCCTACCATTGATAAGCTTAGGGGAGGATGGGATACAATGGAACATTGTCATACAGTTTGGGGTTTTTCTTTTAAATAATAAGCAAAATTTTCACTTTAAATGAGCATACATACTGTGTATATATTCAGTTTTATGATTTACTTATATAAAAACAATGACTGCACTTACGTTTTTCAGTAGAACTTTTTACAAGTGACAACGTTTTTTTCAAAATTTAACGAATTCTAATTTACTTTCTATTCTAAAACTTGTTCTCAAAATTTTATTCTAAATTCATAAAGCGCCATTTCTGTATTTTCTTTCAAAATTTAACTTTCGTCGAATTATAATTTACTTTCTATTCTAAAACTTGTTCTCAAAATTTTATTCTAAATTCATAGAGCGCCATTTCTGTATTGGGCCTTTTTGAAAATTTCCCGCCACTTTTGGTAAACCTTGGCGTAGGGTTTTGTTCCCGCGCGTTTCCGCGTCGAATTTGCATTTCATATTCTTTAACATGGGCACTATTTTTCTTTCGTCATGAACGCGTAATAACATTAAAGAGGCTTATGTCTGTTTTTGGTAAATAGTTCAGACTTCAGTTGGCGATGTAATCTTAAGGTAGTAGGACGCGTTTAGCCGCGAGGCTTAAAATGGAACGTTTATTATTGAAAAATTATAATTAATATGAATTAAATGAATGAGTTGTTGTTGTTCGCGTGTCCTAATTAAGGAAAGAAATTTGCGCTGCTTCTGTTTGGTCTAAGACCCGGGGCACCCCTACGGTAGAAGTCCGACTTCTGCCCAATAAGACATCACAACATCCATGCCCGCAGGCGGGACTCGAACCCGCAATCTGGCAGCCGAGCCATCCCGAGGAAACGCCTGCCTCTTTGACCGCTCGGCCACCACATCGGCAAATGAATGAGTAAAGTATTTTAATAGTAAGGTGAGATGCTGTCAAATCAGGAAATTATTTGTTGTCGATAATTTTGGAATGTGTGATAAATTTCTAATTTCGATTCTCAATTATGCTTAATTAAATGTTATCAAGTATACTGAAAGCTCTTACTCACTTACCGAGCATTATTGTAGTTATATGAAAATCGTAAATCCTGATGTAATTATATGGATTGAGAAATATCTTATTTAATAAAGAAGATTTAAAGTGTTCAAATGTCGTCATTCATCGCCCACGCCAACACGCCACTCATCCACCGCTTTCTCCATATGAGTTCGTTCCGTTGCAAGCACCGATGTTCCAACCTCAGCTAATTGGAAGTATCCGGAGTCCCGAAGTATTTCTCCGACGTAGTTGATACTTTTTCTGACATGTTCCAGTATTGACCGCCTGCATTACTTGCGCTCCTTTCCCCACTATACCTTCGTAGTTAGAAGTATGCTATCGAAAGCATATGTTGTACTGATACACACGGCCATATCAGTACAAAGTGGTGCCGAGACCACCCAGTCTGCAATAAGGACTTCCCTGATCCTGTGTTGCACAAATGATTGGATAACTTCATACGATGCTGAGTCCACGTAACCTGCAAACAGCGATTTATCTATCCCTGTGATATCCACAAGTGGAGACGTCTGGCTTAAAGAAAATAGCCATAAGAGTATTCATCTAAATCGCAAGTAATGTTGACTTTGTGATGCAAAAAAAAAAAGAAAAAATACATATCGGGACGTCGATTCCCGAGTCTATAAAGTGAAGAGTAAAACTCTTTGAGTTGTTTGTTAAATGAAAAAAATTTTTAATCAAAAAATATATAATGGTAATAAATTAATAAATAAAATTGATGAAAGAAAAAAAAATTGTTGTAAAAATTATGTTTTATTCAAAGTAAATATTATGAGGTTCTCTGGAAAAGGTAGGTGCATTAAAATTTTGGGCATTATCCCAAAGACCGGTACGGTCTTGAATTTGGCGACTTTTCTGGAGCCCGATGTTGAGACAGTTGCCATAGTATCCAACCAAGTCGCAAGGTTACCATGATTATGCGATCACGAATGTAAATAAACACCCTGCGTAGTAAAATGCGCAGAAACGTAAGTGCAACGGGACATTATTTTTATCATAGCTTGTAACGGTAAACTGACGATGATGCCAAATAAAAATTGAAATTAATCCCATTAAACATCGAATTTATATTTGTAATGAACATTAGTCATTTAGAATACACTAATAGCAATATATATTTAAAAATTTCATTTGCTAAAGTGCATTTTAAGTGAATATACACTACTAATCATTTTTATCATAGTCTCTAAGTAACGTTCTAAAGATGTATACATTTACTAGCAAATTCTGCAATGTATATGCGAGTGAGGGGAAGATATGTAACGATTTTTCGCAAAAAAACTCGTGTATATATTTTAATGAAAGTTAACATTTTATTTTCCGATTAATTAAAAATATCCATCAAAGAAGATAAATTTAGATATATCCTACAAAAATTAGAGGTTAAACGAATGTAAGTTTCTAAAGTAATGTATATGTATATATATACGTATGTATATATCGTAATTCAATGTATTTGTCGGAGGTCGCACGTAACAACAGGTATTCTGTGACTCATAGAGTGATGTAGCAATTAGAACATGGATCTACGCCCGCTTCGCGAGCTAACCTCGCTACGCTCGCCTGCTAAAAATATCACAGAATCCGGTCCCGCTGACTGTCAGAGGTCGCACGTAGCAACAGGTGTTCTGTGGCTCATAGAGTAATGTAGCAATTAGAACATGGATCTACGCTCGCTTCACGAGCTAACCTCGCTACGCTCGCCCGCTAAAAAAACATCACAGAATCCGGTCCCGCTGGCTGTCGGAGGTCGCACGTAGCAACAGCTGCTTGTGCAACGGGTGTTCTGTGGCTCATAGAGTGATGTAGCAATTAGAACATGGATCTGCGCCCGCTTCGCGAGCTAACCTCGCCTGCTAAAAATATCACAGAATCCGGTCCCGCTGGCTGTCGGAGGTCGCACGTAGCAACAGGTGTTCCGTGGCTCATAGAGTGATGTAGCAATTAGAACATGGATCTACGCCCGCTTCGCGAGCTAACCTCGCTACGCTCGCCCGCTAAAAAAACATCATAGAATCCGGTCCCGCTGGCTGTCGGAGGTCGCACGTAGCAACAGCTGTTTGTGCAACAAGTGTTCTGTAGCTCATAGAGTGATTTAGCAATTAAAATATGAATCTACGCCCGCTTCTCGAGCTAACCTCGCTACGCTCGCCTGCTAAAAAACATCACAGAATCCGGTCCCGCTGGCTGTCGGAGGTCGCACGTAGCAACAGGTGTTCTGTGGCTCATAGAGTGATGTAGCAATTAGAACATGGATCTACGCTCGCTTCGCGAGCTAACCTCGCTGCGCTCGCCCGCTAAAAAACATCACAGAATCCGGTCCCGCTGGCTGTCGGAGGTCGCACGTAGCAACAGCTGCTTGTGCAACGGGTGTTATGTGGCTCATAGAGTGATGTAGCAATTGGAACATGGATCTACGCCCGCTAAAAAACCATCGCAGAATCCGGTCCCGCTGGCTGTCGGATGTCGCACGTAGCAACAGCTGCTTGTACAACAGGTGTTCTGTGGCTCATAGAGTGATGTAGCAATTAGAACATGGATCTACACCCGCTTCGCGAGCTAACCTCGGTACGCTCGAGTGCTAAAAAAATCACAGAATCTGGTCCCGCTGGCTGTCGAAGATCGCACGTAGCAACAGCTGCTTGTGCAACAGGTGTTTTGTGGCTTATAGAGTAATGTAGTAATTAGAACATGGATCTATGACCGCTTCGCGGGCTAACCTCGATACGGCCGCCAGCTAAACAAACATCACAGTATCCTGTTCCCCTGGCTGTCAGAGATCGCACATAGCAACATCTATCTGTGCAAAAAGTGTTCCATAGCTCATAAAGTGATTTTCATGTTACTTCCGCGCTTCAAAATCTCAATCAAACTCAATCTAGAATAAACCACGTACGATTCCTTATACGTAATGCGCATTCGCTCCAAGAACACGGCAAGCCCACGTATAATCATCAAACTCTTCCGTACTATCATTCCTCTCACACAATCGCATTACCCACTTGCAACCAACCCCTGATTCACACACCATTTAATCACATTCATTTACCACTATCAACCAAACGATCAAAAAGAACAATACTAAATCTTTCACTCTTCACAGCCATTTACTACACTCAAATGAAATGAAAGAAAATTTACCAATACTTGTATTTAAATCTTGTTCCCAAATATCTAATTTTAAAAGATCAGTACAATAATTCATAATGAGCATAAAATAACACAAATTAAGACAGTTGCCAGAGTTATCAACTCGCAAGGTTACCATGGTTACGAAGTACGATGAGTTAAAGAGTTACCAAGGTTGCAACATAGCCCTCCGCTTATCGCCGATTTGGCGCGATAGAAAAAAACAACCGTACCGGCCTTTGGGATTTAGCCAAATTTTGAAATAAATTGTAAAATGCATATAGGTTATATATTTAAACAGTGATATAAAATTTTGATGTTGTGAATTTATTATTGACAGGAATTATTATTGCACTTCTCATTTGCAAATAAATCTATTGTTTATTTTTGTATGAAATATTGTTTATAGTTTATACCATTAAAAAACATGTCTGCCAATTTGACAAACACACTAAATTTAATTCCCACATTCGGAGGTTCAAACGGAGAATCTTTCTCCGAATTTATTGATAGATGTAATACAACTGCAGAATTTTTTAATTGGAAGAACGAAGAAAAATTGTTTGCACTTAACACAAAATTGATATCACAGGCAGCAGTTTCTCTAAAATTAAACACAGGTGAAACGTTCGATAAAACAATAGAGAAACTTTCGCAGCGATTCAGTACTGGAACTTCTGTAGCTAATAGATGGCAAAAGTCAAATAGTGTGAATTATACTAGCCACGACATTCTAACCTTTTTCGATAATGTCGAAATGACATGTTTGCGGGAATGTTTTTGGATTGTCTTTTGCGGGAATGTTTTCCCGCAAAAGACACAGAAAAAATTAGTGACACAATTTTATTGTCGATCACCGTAGATAAACTTCCTCCACATATTAAAAGAGCAGTCCTGGCTAACGACCCAAAAACTTATGCAGAAGCAAAAAGAACTGTCATTCTCGAGCATAATGCATGGCTCGCCATCACTATTGTACACTATAATATTATATATCACTATATAATATATATATAGTAATATATAAATATTATAATATAATATATATATATAATATATAATAATATATATATATTCATAATAATGTACACCATGTATAATATATATAGTGATATATATATATTATATATCACTATATAACACTCGCCATCGTGCTTGTCTCGCCATCACTCAGCCTAGTGAAATGCCTGCAATTGCAAACACGCTACAACCACCTGAAATGCAACAAATACAAAATAAAATTAATTTTTTGGAAGAAGAGTTACTAAAATTTAAATTAGAAAACGAAAATGTAGAAAATTGGAAAGAAATTTCAGAGTGTTATTTATGTGGCAAAAGAGGCCATATGTGAAGAAATTGTTTTCTTAGAGAGAATTTTAGACAAGAGAAGCAAATAAAACAGAAACCAAGATCTAATAACTGCCAGAATAAGAGATTCGTACAATTTAGTCAGGAAAGTAGAAGGAATGACAACCCTGAACAGCCTTCCATTGAAAATCCTTCATATTCGGAAACACTCCAAAAATTAGGGACACAATTGTAACATCACTGACTGATGAAAATTTAGGATCTTTAGAACCAGTAAGAAATAATATTGGAAATATTTTGGTTACAATAGGCGAACAAGTTATTCCTAGTAAAACGGCAATGGTAAATACTTCCATTTTTAGAACAAGTGTTCCACTCCTTGTTAACACTGGAGCATGCTTTAGCTTGATTTCAAGGAACATTTTGAAGCAAATTCCTTTTAAAGTCCAAATAAATCCAGCTGAATTGACCGTGTCACTTGTTACAGGAGACTTTATGCAACTAACTGAAAACGTCACACTCCCATCAATCATAAATGGAGTTGAATACAAAATTACATATCATTTGGTCAATAATTTGAAATCTCAAAATTATAAAGGAATCCTAGGGATTGACTTCCTTTCTTGCCAAAATTCTATGATACATTGCAATAAGGAAACAATTGAAAATAATGCATCTAATTTATCAGCAATCCCAAAAAGAGAAGTTCCAAGAATTATACAACAGGAAGATCAATATGACGAAAAAATAACCCCTAAATCACAAAAAATTATTAAACAAAAAAAGATAGAATAAAAAGTTTAGAAAATCTACATCTGGCAAACAAGAAAAGAATTGATGAGGGAAATAAAAGATGGATTGAATTAGCTAACTCTTATGAAAAGAAATATAAGATTTAAAATGCTATTGTAAAGAATTAGAAAATCACAATCATGAACTTTCTCAAAATTTAAAGGCAGCTTGCCGAGATGTCAACTTTTTGGGGAATAAACTTTCAAATTTCCAACAAAATTGTTTTTAATCATATAAAAATAATAAAAGAACAACCAACAAAGATTTAACAGAAATTTAAGAAATCAAATTAAATCTTTCTATAATACCCAATATGGAGTGAAACCATCCTATCCTCCATTTCAACAACAGAAGAAATAAATTTGGCAATGAGTTTCAACATCAAAATTCCATAAATTCAAATATAATACAAGGTCAACAGATAAAAGAAAAATTGAAGAAGCTTTAAATTCAATCAAAAATCAGAAATCGCTCAAATCTGACATTGATATTTGTAAACAAGTTGCACAATTATTATATTAATGTTATTTAATGTGATATTGTAAATATACACATATTTAGGAAATGAGAATTTATTGCACTTGACAATCCTATTTGCATAACAGATCCTAAATTTTTTACTTCAAATGTTTTGTGGCATATTTTTTTCTCCAAGAAATTGTTGGAGTTTTATGTCACCGCTTTATTTAGGCAAATGTGGAATATTTTTCTTTTGGTTAGTCTTTGTTCTGTACCAGAACAAATCCTCGTTTGCGACGGGGATATGTTATGAAATGCATGCCTTGATTATTAATTATTTTCTTTCAAAATTTAACTTTCGGCGAATTCGAATTTACTTTCGATTCTAAAACTTGTTCTCAAAATTTTATTCTAAATTTTGAGCGCCATTTCTGTATTCGACCTTTGTGCAAGGTAAAGGTTCAAAAGGGGGTCCCTAATCTGGGTTTTGACAACCAGACTTAAATCCCCAGAATAAAAAGAGAAAGGAAAACGAAAGAAAGGAATTTCGAAAGGGAGTTTAAAAAGGCATAAGGTTGCTCGGAGAATTTAAGATCATCCGAGTCTTAAGAGAAATTAAGAGAATTTAAACTTAAAAGGGAAATTACTAAAATTTAAACAGGGGAGAGAGATCCAAGAGGGAGAGGAGAGTTTGATTTTGAACGTGGGAGTGCGCACAATCGGCGCAGGTCCTTGCACAATACGCAGGTGAGCCAGATGCCTCCACGGAGGGGGGAAGATGGTCGAATGCAGAAAATTATCCCAAATGCAAGGGTGCTAAGTGTTCAGAGGAATGACGAGTGAAGGTTTGGGAAACTAGGTACAGAACAAAGCTATTCGGTCCGCCTCCTCTTAGGGTGAAGCGGAATATTATCACGGCGCCCGAGCAGGGCCCGCGGTCTGTTCCTACATTTGGGAAGCCGAGGATCATAGTTAGACAAGCTAAGAAGAATAGCGTTTCCAACCTTCGGGAGATCAAGTTGAAAATGTAAAGCTAATTTTCGAACATGGGCCAAAAAAGTTTTAATTTTGAGATCTCGATGAATGACGTCATTCCTAACGTAACAAGGAGCATTAACAATCATTCGAAGGATAATGTTTAGCTGAGTTTGAAGTCTCTTTATATTTACGTCAGAAGCGGTTCCCCAAATGGCAGAACCGTAAGTTATGATGGGCCTAATATAGGCTTTGTAGAGCAATAATTTATTAGAGAGTGACAGACGGCTATTTCTAGCCAAAAAGGGGTGAAGGTGTGCTCTTGCTCTCTTCACCTTCTTAACAGTGTCAAGAATGTGAGGAGTCCAAGTTAATTTTGAATCAATAAGTACCCCAAGGTACTTATAGCTATTCGTCCAGGGAATCATTTCGTTATTTAAAATCAAGTTTGGTGGGGAGGGCAGTGCTGGGATGGAAAGTACCGCCGACTTTGAAGCGTTAATTTTAATCCTCCTTTTCATAAACCATGAATTTAGAACATTTAGCTGATTTTCTAGTCTTTCGATCACGATTTGTGTTTTTGGATGCCGGGCAATCAGTTCAGTGTCGTCGGCATAGAGGCCAATAGCAACGTCTGGTGCCTTCGGAATATCATTAATGTAGAGGTAGAACAGCCGGTGCCCAAGAAGGGACCCCTGGGGAACACCAGAACAAATCTGCCTAGGAGATGATAGAATATTGGAGACCCGTACAACGAAACTACGGTTGTGGAGGTAAGAATTCAAAATTTTAATGAGCTAAGGAGGAAAGTGTAGTTTAATGAGCTTGTAAAGCAAACCAAAGAACCACATTTTATCAAAGGCCTTACTTACTTCAAGAAACACAATCGAGGAGTGGTACCTTCTAGCATTGGCGTCCTGTATGAGCTCTATAACTCGGAGGAGCTGATGCTGAGTGGAGTGTTTGGCCCTGAAGCCAAACTGTTCAGAAATAATAATATTCCTCTAGTTACTACAGAACTCATCAAGACGCTTGACAAGAATGTATTCAAAGAGTTTGGAGATGCAAGAGAGCAAAGAGATAGGGCGAAAATCCATTGGGCCCGAGTGATCAAGTTCCGGCTTTATGCTTTCTTTGAATTTTAGTGGAATCATCAGTATTACCTTTAGAGATACAAAGGGTAGCATTTTGAATTCTAGTAATATGAAGCCTTTTGAAGTCATTTAGAGTAGTACCAGAGTGGGTGGCAGCGACCCCCTTACGATCCCCTTAAACAAATTTCGTCAACCAGAATTTTTTTTTTAATTTTTAATGCAACAGGATCATTGAAAAACCCTGCATATCTGTATCTTTAAAATCAACTGAATTATGATAAAGGAAAAAAAAATCTGACTTATGTTACACAAATGCATTTAAATAAAGAATTACACAGACAGAGATCATATAAAGCAGTGGTACTCACTACGCAGTTGGGGCACATAATGTATTATCATCCAGTTTTATCTTTTTTGTGATATGTCACAAATTTACATTCATAATTTGATATAGGGTCCCCATTCACAATGTTCAATTTTCAATGAAATATAACTCGCTCAATTTGAAAGATACAGATATGCTGTGTTTTTAATGATCTTGTTGCATTAAAAATAAAAGTTTTCTGGTTGACCAAATTTGTCTAAGGGGGTCGTATAAAAATTTAAAAAGTATAACTTCTTGAAAATGAATGGGAGGACTATTTCATTAACGTAGTCTTATTGCCTACCTTACTATCAACATTTTTGCAATTTACATTGCCCAATTACCTCCAACAGGTAACGAATTAAAGCGCGTTTCAATCTTATTGGGACACCCTGTATAGGTCAAAAATATTTACTTCTATTTTTGAAATTTAATTATTTAAATTAAAGAAAATTCTGTTTACTTTATAATGATTCAAAGTTGTAAAATGTAATTTATTTTACTTTTAGAAATCATATAATTAATTTTATTTTGAAATGTAGTATTTACTCTATATAAGCCAAATATTTAGAAGCTGTTTAATTTTCAATTATTAGAATAATTTTAAATATACTGTAAACAGAAAACCACTGTTTAAATATAGATTCCGAAATAATAAGAATATGATTAAATGCCAAAATAATAAGCATATAATCATATGCCAAAATTATAAGCATATTATTAGATGCTGAAATAATAAGCACTGTTGCACTGTAATTTATCAGTTTCTGCACTCAATAACCACCTGTTTAAACATCATTTTTTTCAAGGTCTGGTATGTAGTTTCCACATATAGGTCTCATCAAACTTCTTCTGTACTATAGGCTGGGTCCTCAAGTGATGTCTGCATCCATTGGCTACTTAATGTGACGTTACATTGGACAGTGAAATGAAACTATCGGGAACTTGACACCAGCAGTTTCATGTTTAAAAGCATCTCCAACGGAATATTTAATATATCTACATCTGAAATCACAAAAAATACATTTTTAAACATTATTATTTAAATGTATTTGACAATGAAATTCCTATTTACGGACACAGTCTGCTCTAAAAAACTATTCTAAATAATGGGGAGTTTAGCTAGTCCAAATCTTGTGAATCTTTGAGATATAAATTGTACCATCTTTGTAGCAAATACTTCAATTAGCAGATGTAATTAATACCTCAAAATTTAATTAATTTTCTTACACATTCAAACTTTTTCATAAAATAAAAAAAATTATTTAATATAAACATTTTCACACATCTATTAAAACAGTCCAACAGTCGTCGAATGCAATTTTAAATGATAACAACAAAGACCAATATTGAAGAGGATAATCACTAATATTTAAATAAATATATGTAGGATCAGCTGCGTACGCTAGATAACAAGTAATGATAACATAAAATGATAACAAGTAATAGGATCCTCACAAACCATTAAATTTTTCGAACGGCTCAGCCGTCTCCTTCTAGAGTTGCAAAAAAACCCGGGAGTTTCAGAAAGCGGGAATAAATTTTGGGGAATAAACCAAGAATTTTAGAAACATTGGAAATTTTGATGGGAATAAATTAATTTGCGAGTTTCGCATATGCTCTGGATAATCCGACACCTATATCGCCATTTAGAGAAATTTACCAAATCTCTGTATTGGTTTAAATGTAAAGTCTATTGAAATAACATTTTTAACACTTTACAATAAAGTTGAAACGTGTTTATGACTTTGTTCATTCTGTCTGTCTGTCTGTCTGTCTGTCTGTCCGTTAGCACGATAACTGCCGTAAAAATGACTTAATCAAAATGAAATTTTAGTATGTTGTTCAGACGGTCTATAGGACCTATGGGAATATAAATGAATAATATCACCCAATTAGTTTTGGATTGAACCCGGGTTGAAAAAATGGAATACATTGAGCCCTGGGACCTAATTTTTCAAGCATTTTTTAAGCGGATTTAAAATTCACAAATTACTTCGAAAATTTTAGGCAATATTCAAATTGTTCCATAAAATATATAAAAAAAAATTCAGCGAAATATATTCAGTTGTTTTTTAAATAAAAATTAAAATAATAATAACACCTCTTATATGAAGCGATCACGTGTCCATGATATGAAACGATCACATGACCCACTTCAAAATGATATATGGCATCCATCTTGTGTCAAAATCCGGATTTTTAAAGTTCTTTTTAATTCATATTGAGTATTGTATCCGTCCTAAAACTACTTTATTTTTCCCTAAATTCTGTGCATCTACATACTGAAACAACGCAATGACAATATATTTCAGTTTAAATGTTCTTCCAAATTTCATTATTTCTACTATTAAGCCTATTTTTCACCTATGTAAAATGTAAACAGCAAAATATGTAGAATGAGTTGTATTAGAATCGCTGTAATTCTTTAACACAAAATCATTTAGTCCATGGAGTCTGCTTAGCTGATATGAATGAAATATTCATTGATTTTAGAAAGAGAAGGACGATATTTTTCGATGAAGTTTTACGCATTGAGTTTACTTACTTGTTGCTCAATGGTCTTAATTTTTAAATAAAATAAATTATTATAGTATTGTGATGAATGACATGAATGGGGGAATTATTTATGAATGAAATGTTGCTTTTATAGAGAGAGCCAGGCGTGTTATTTTTTCATAACGTCATTTGAATGAATTTCAGTTGTTTTCGATTGTGTTTTCAAATATAATAAATTATCGTAGTATTATGATAATTCTAAAATTATTACCGAGGAATGTATCACATTTCAGAGATGTTTAAACCAGGCAATTTATACTTTAATGTCGTCATTTGAATGAAGTTAATTTTTTTCGATAAAGGTTTAAGGTGTCAAATATAATAAATTAATGTAGTATTGTGATAAGTTTTAAAATATTACCGAGGAATGTATTGCATTTTAGACATGTTTAAATAAAATTGCATTGAAGTTGGAAAGTGTTTCATAATCAATGCTTTAAGCATGATTGGTCTTTCTTGTTAAAAATTTGAAATTACAAAATGTTCCTTGCAAATGTACAAATTATATTAGTCATAAAATTATTACATTTTATTGAGACTGATATTGATTTCTTATAATCGTTCAATATTAATAGAATATGAATGAATAAATCACATTGTAATAAATATTTCAACGTTCGGGAGTGTTTTTGCTTTTAGAATGCTGGCAAGTTAAATTACAATTTGTTTGTGGAACTAATTTTTATTTTTGCTTATATATAATAAGTAAGTCACACAATTTCAATATTTTTCTTGGATCTAACAAATATCTTACAATTTTCCATGCTTCAGCTATTCGGAGTGTAAATATCTAATGTAGGCAGCACATGACTTTCCCTGCAGACTCAAATTCATTTTTTCTTTATTTCTTTAAGAACTCATTAAATTGAGTTTAATTGCACAAAATGACACTAAATTTGCATTTTTACTTCAATTTCTGCTTTTAGTTGGTAATTGGGACATTTTTCCAAAAGCAGCATAAAAAATGCGAAAAATCTCAAATATCTCGAGAACGGTTAGTCCTAGAGTAATAAAGTTGTTCTTATTATTTTCCTCGTCAAAAATTACATATAAAACACGCATTTCATTGATACATTTGAACATAAGTAGTCTTTTTTTAGATATTGACGATTTTTGCCGGCCATTTCTTAAAAAAGGTATATTGTTCTTTTCCGAATTGTACCAAAATCTAATCAGCACCAGAGTATTCCACATGTGGTTTATCTACCAAATTTTGTGAAATTTGATCAATTTGTATTTCAGCTAGAGTGAATACATGAGATTTTCACGGGCCATTTCGCAAAATAAAGCGGGTTCTTTTCTTTTCGAATTGTACCAAAAACTAATCAGCACCAAGGCACACCCAAGGGTCTAACCTACCAAATTTTATAAATTTCGGTCCATTAGTTTTTAAGTTAGAGTGGATACATACATTGCACAGACACACACACAGACGTCACGTTAAAAACGGTTTTTTCGTATTCTAGAGTTCTCGAAACGTGTAGATCCGTCGAAAACTCGAGATGTGGTTTTCGGCATGATTCCAATACTTTCCCTATACATTACCATGTATTGCAAAGAAAGTAAAAAGTAAATATTATTTTTTGGTCGTACATATTTCTTTTGCAATGCAGAATATACCCTCTTCAGGATAGCAGAAAAATATGAGAATCACAAATAACCGTATATTCAACACACGGCTCTTACCGAAAACCTTCTCACGCAATCCCAAAATATCCACTCCCTTAAACAAAACGACTCTAGTCTCTTTCTCTGTACGTTTCGACCTTCGATCTCTAGTGGGGTTCGAAGAGTGCTAGATCCGTTCAAAACTTCAAAGACGTGTTTCGGATAAAAAATGTATAATTAACCAACAGATGGGTTTATGAAGTCAGTCTTTTATGGAGTTTTCTGCAATGTTTAAACCAGCTGCTGAAAATACATGAAAGTTAGAACATCAATTTAAATTTTTCATAATATAAAAATCAAAAAGATTTAAATAGCACAAAAAGTATTTACTTTTAAAGATTTATTAAAATGTGTCTATTCATCGTAAAAACACCGTTCAAAGTTTGTTTGAAAGATAGCTTTTCGATCTTTTTTTCTTCAAGATTAAAAATCTGTGATAATATTTTAAATCTCTAGTGAAATCTATTTGTGTGAACATCAGCCAGAATCGTTGTAATTCGGGCTAAAACATAAAATAGCAAACAGACTAATTCGAAATTTTAAAATAAATAACTCTTGTGTGCAGAAGGACTTAGGTACCAAATTTCGTAATCGTACGATGCTTATACATTTCGGAGCACCACACACACACGGACAGATACATACACAGATAACTTAAGTAAATTGTATAATGTAAAGGCTTTTATTAAGTAGGCTAATGTAAAGGCAGCATTAATCAAGTTGTATAATGTAAATACTTTTAGCTTTATCTAAAAAGCTAAGAATTCTCATGTGTTGTTGTTGAGACCCAGACCATCCGACCTACCACAAAAAGTCTAAGGTAACAGTTTGGACGGCCGGGAAGTGCCACCCAATTTAGACCGGAACCCAGTGGGGAAGACATCCACAGGGACCTTTCCCTCCTTCCCCTACCACCAACCTCTCGGAAGGACATACGGACCCACATGTTTAACGTGACCGTACTCCGCATGAATACGGCGGCAGTTGTGGCAGCGTGCAAATCCAGCGCGCAAACCACCAGGCTACCGCACCCGAAATTCTCATGTGTGTAAAAAGAATGCAGACCAAACCGATTTTCTAACTGATATCAGAATAATTTATACAGAATAGTGACAACAGTATAACGAACAGTTCAAACTTAAGTTTAACTGTAAAACCTACTGTAACACTAACCAATAAGGAACATGCAGCATTGTGAGGTTTAATTTTTCATCCCCTGTGATAGTAAAAACTGTTCATAAGAAACTTTTGTTTCGGGAATTATTTTAAGATAGCTGCATTACAAAATACGCGTTAAGTTGTAAAAATGCAAATGATATAATTTGTAGACTACAATTTAAATTTAATTTTAAATAGCTGTGATTTTCTTAAAAATTTTATGGTATTTAATAACGGGAGAAATAGCGAAAAAAATTACACATCTAATTCCTTCCGGCCGTCCAAATAGGTGCTCTTAGTCCCCTGGACGAGTCGGACGGTCTGGGTCTTCTACATCTAATTCCTTAAGAAGAGCTGAATACTAAAAATATTTTTTGCTTTTTTTTGTCTTGGATTTTTAGATAAGAGGATATTTGCAAAAAAATATGAGAATCTAATTCAGACTGCTAACAATTGTAACAAAATAAGCAGAAAACACAAAATATAATAGAAAAAACTATAAAATACCTATTAACCTTTTATTTACTGGTGGAACAGCGTCAATCTCAAACGAAGAACCTTCCCAGTACCCTATCCCAAACAGTTCGACCCCCTTTGCAGGCATTGGCGTCCATGGACGCCAGTGTCTGCAAAGGGGGAATCGAACTGTTTGGGATAGGGTATGTCAAATACTTGTCTTGTTGGGAGGTTCTTCGTTTGGGATGGACGCTGTCCCACCCGTAAGCAAAAGGTTAAGAAACATGAATACAGATGGTAATATGACAAAAGCTATATGAATAAAATAAAAGCTAAATGCAAATGTGTACTTTCTAGATTAGAACAGTTTTTTACTAAATTTAACATTTACGTTACTTGCAATTATGGAAACACAAAAGACACAAACATTATTTTTACTGATGTTGCCAATTTATTTTTTAGCTTGTTCAAAAATAATTTAAATAAAACTTCCCTTCAGCAAAGGAAGTAAAAGAGTAAAAAGAACTAATTGTTGACATAAATTAAAGTGAAATAAAGAAATTAATTTTAATTCTCCATGTTTTATGCGTTTCGCTATTATGTGGCGTCGGTGTGTGAAACCACAGACAAGACACAGATTTGGTGCCGTTACTCTTCTCGGTGTGGGGAAGAGCTGAGAGAATTAAAAATTCATAAATTCTCCTTAAGAAATGAAATTTTGAAGGTTAAAAATTTTCTATTTTGCTTGGATGATTTAAAGTGTTTTCTTAAGTAAACAGAGTTCCATGTTCTACGTTCGGTGTTCTCAAAAAGATTGTTCTTGGAATTGTGCTATTTGATAGGAAAAAAGTGATTTGTTTTATATATTTATGTCATTGATTTTGATAAAAACTGTTTTTATTGCATTAATATTGAGAACATTGTAATTACATATTGTGTTAAACTATACGAGTTTTGATTGTTATGCAAAATGGCTCCAATTACTAGAAACAAAAAAGTAAATGTTAGCAAGATGAGTAAAAATCCAGGTAGAAAATTAAATTCCTCCTTGAATTTGTCACTTGACATTGCTACTGAGTCAGATACTGTTAATTCTAGAGGTAAAGTTAAAAATGTTAGCCACAAAGCTAAATCTAATAAGAAAAATATATCGAATAAATAAATCGCCGGTATATCTGAATTCTCCTTCTGGCACTTTGCCAAATCAAAACAATGTTTCAGCGGTAAATGATAACATGTTAAAGTCTTTCCATGTTTTCGCACCTAAGTTCGCCCATCATATTCCAAAATTCTCGGGGAATTCAGAAGTTTCGTTGTCACAGTTTTTGTAAAAATTAAATTTAGTAGCCACTCATGCAAACTGGAGTGAGTGTGACAAATTAGTTTGTTTGAGATTGAATTTAGAGGGGGAAGCAAATAGATTGATTGAAGAGAATCCAAGGCACAGAAATTGTAAAAATTTGCAGGAGATTGTTCAAATTTTGAAAGATCATTTTGAAGTGGTTGAAAATGTTACTAGAAACATAATTTCACTCGTGAACTTCACTCAGAGGCCAAATGAGTCGGCTAACGTTAAACAGTTTTCGATGAGAATCGAAGCTGCTTCATTTAAGGTTGTTCCTGAAGACGTAGATTCCGAAAGTGAGGATAAAATCAGGCAAACACTTTTAAAAACTTCATTTATTAATGGTCTATATCCAGAACTAAAAACATTGGTGTTGTCACAAAATCCTAGAGATTTTTATTCGGCTAGAAAACTTGCCATTCTTGAGGAATCTATTTTAAATGAAAATAACGCTATGTTTTTAACAAATTCGGTACTTACAAAAAAAGATGTTCTTACACCAAATCAAAGTGAAAGTATGTCATATTTAAAAAGAAAAGTGTTAGAACAGGAAAAAGACATTGAATTTCTTAGGAGTAAGATAGAAAATTTTAAGTTTAATTCAGATAAAGTTAAGGGGACTCAGTACCCTTCATTTGGCGAAAAATGACGAAAATACTGATTTTCAATTTTTTTTTGCTTAAAATATACCTTGACACCCCTAGTATATCCTGACAAAGTTTCGTGAAGATCCGAGAACTATAAATATTTTAAAAAGGCTTTTGACTGCAACTGTGTTCCTTTAAATACCACGCCTACTTCTCTGTTTACGCTATGTTTACATCGCATCTGCAACTGAATACTTCCTGTTTTACAAAATATTTCAACCAGGAAGAAGATGAAAGTGCTTAATCGTAATTTTAATTAATAAAGAAACATTTTTTTACTTTTTTCGATCTACTTTCGTTCGTTAATATCGTGCATAAACTGTGGAACTCAAAATGCAAACGAAAGCTTGCACAGTGTGACGTGGGCAAAATGTCCTAAAGAAACATTTCTACATAAAAAACGTGTAAAACTCTATGTAATGGAAGCTGTGTGTGAATATAATAAAGGTACACTGCGCTGCATAAAAGAAGCACAGAATGCCTTAGGTATACCTTTAGAAAAGTGCTCCATGAATCTCGGTGTTGCGTTCGATTTTCGAAAAAAATATGTTTCGACAAAAACGACGAAGTGCAAAATATCAACTTGCACGTAAATTGGTTAAAAAGGCAATTTCAAAAAGAGACATATTAGTTAAAAAGAAGGAAGGTGTAACATACAGTGCAGGGTAATTTTAAAAGAAAGTTAAGAAATAATGGTAGTTATGCAGAAATGATATGCATAAGGTTACGAAATATTGTGTGTTTTTATGATATGAATATATTTTCAAATCTTGTATTTCTTTTATAATATAAATGTCATCATATTTATAGTTAAGCTATATCCTAATGAAATGAGTCAAATGTATTTCATGGGGTAAAAATAATAATGAATTTGGTAAAATCAATTTTTATTTATATTTTTTCTCGATTTTCTTTTCAATGTGTGACAACTAAGGTTTCGGCTAATGGTCACTTATATAAAATAAATATAGTTAAATTCAATGAAACAGCTACAGTTTTAAAGGTAAGTGTATAATAAATAATTTAAAATAACATTTAAAGTAATTTAAAATGCATTTTGAATAATTTTTCAAAGTTAAAACCTTTAAAGTGCTTTTTCTCAGTTCGTGTTTTTTCAATATATCAATACGTTCAAAATGCTGAAACTTAAATATATATTTCTCAATTGACTTGATTTTTTTTCTGGATGTTCATTATAGTGCATTTTATGAAACTAAGGATCGGATTTGCAATAAAATTAAAAGTTTTTTTTTTAAAAATAGATATGTACAAAAAACTCAATCTTTTGTTGAATTTTTACATATGTATCAACAGTTTATTTTTTTTTTCTCCCGAACTAATTAACTTTTCAAAAATCCGATCCTTAAAGTTATAGAAGACACTTCAAAGAACCTTATAAAAAAAGGGTTGCAAAGAGTTAGAAATTGTATGAGAAGATAGGTTTTAAAAATTATTTAAATTTAAAAAAAAAAATTAAATTTTTCGAATTGTATCAGTAGAATTGTCATTTTTTTTTATAAAATAATTTTCCTTAATAAAATCATATAATAATATGCAAAAAGAGTATTGTAAAGTGCTTAAAAAAAATGTTCAAAGGGTACCGAATCCCCTTAACGAAAAACGTTCACCGCGTCCAAAGTGCGACAAATGTGGTAAATTAGGTCACTTTCAAGAACAGTGTTGGAAAAATATTTTTCAAAGAAGAGATGTGCAGGGGGCAAAATTTAAAAAAATGTATACCAGTCCTGGAACTAGGTATCATCAGGGTGAAAGACAGAGAAAGCAAATGTCTGCAACTGAGTGGAAGTATAGAAAGCAAGGAACACAAAATTATAAAAATAAAGAGTCATATAAATTTTTGCAAAATTCCAAAAATCATTCTTCTGGGAATCAGAGTAGATATCCCATGCACAATTATCATAATAGAAAAATTTTTGATAAGCAAGCATCACATTTTGAGGAAAATAACATTTGTCATAATATTACAAATTCTTTGTCATCTTCTTCCATTATAAAAGGAAAGTTAGTGAGTAGTGAAGTGTCAATATTGATTGAAACGGGTAGTTCAATTAATTTAGTGTATGAGGAAGCTTTAAATACTGTACCCATTGCACATATGTTGTTAACGTACAAACCAACAATTTTGCGTAGCTTTAGTTCACAAGATACTAAAGTTGAATATTTAGCCACTATTTCACTAAATTTGGGAAAAGAAAGATTCCCTACCGAATTTTTTGTCTTAAAATCACCAGCTCCTATTTCATATAATGTAATCCTTGGTAACAAGTTTCTACATAAACATAAGGCTACTATAGATTATAATCACTTCTGTTTTAAGTTTTCAAACTCTTGCTTTCCTTTTGTTGGTTATCAATGCACGAATAATTTGCTTTCAATTTCAAATCATGAGCCGGCAAATGAGTCGGAGATTGCAGACTTGAACCTGGGTATAGTGCCGCAAAGCGTATTGCTGAAAATGATTGTGCTGTACCGGACTCGCAGATGAGTAATGCAAAAAATGTTCTTGTGGTGAAGGGCTGTAATCCGAAAAAGTTCCATACGAATGCACATGCCAAATACAAATCTGATTTAACACCGGTAGCGAATGAGTCTCAGGTCATTCAGAAAGAGTATGTGAGCAAAAATTTTTCTGAAAATAATGGAGTGCTACATTTGGATAGTGAAGGGGCATATGTTAACGAATTTGCTAGTGAGAGCAAATCTTTTAGAGACTTGGTAGTAAATGCTTAGAATGTTACTTTGCATATGGGGGAAAAGCAAAATCAGGTGAGATGTGGTACTGAAGGAGTGACCTCTTTTTTGTGCCGTAGTTGCGTGATTCTGCTTCGTCTTTAATCGTGTTTACTATATTATTGTGTATCTCCTTCCTAGCTCTACAATGATACCTTAGATATTGTTATACGTTCATTTTCTGGTGAGAAAAGTTCAAATATGTTTTTAAAACATTCTACTCGTGTTCTGTGATAAGCCATTGTATTGGGATTCTCTCAAAGGCGTCAACTTGACCCTTTGTACATCTGTAAAAAAACTGTTAATTCTTATTTAATTCTGATTTTAAATTGTACTACTATGATAAATAACATGTTTTCTTTGTTAATTGATACTCATTTTGAATCTAAACCCTGTGTTTATATATGTAAATTGGCTTTTTACAATGTTTGTTCCCCTTTACTTTTGATTTTGGATCTCCGTTCCCCCCCTTTTTTCATTTTGGACCTGCCCCTTGTCTCTTGTTGAACTTGCTTTCCCGCGCTTTTAATTTATTTGTCTTTCTCATTCTGCTTATGTTCTCCTCCCTGGTGCCATTTTGTATAAATTCTTTGCAACCTGTATATCGTTTGGGCTATGATTTTATACGTGGCGCGTTCCTTTAACGTGTATTGTTTTATAAAATTCTCCTCCCTGGTTCCTTTTTGCTTGCCCTTTTTGTTTTGTCATTTTTTTGGGCTCCTGTTTCCGTTGTGGTACGTTCATGTCTGAGTTTTCACAGTCTTTTGGGCTCCGGTTTCCTTCTTGGCGCGTTCCCTTGCTAATGCTTCAGTTCAGAATTCTCCCCTCAGGTTCTTTTATGTTTATCCTTTATATTTCTTCTTCTTTTCAGGCTCTGGTTTCCGTCGTGGTACGTTCATTTCCGACATGTTACGTTTCTTTTTAACCTACTTGTCGTTACTATCACTTCTCGTTTACTTTTGATGCTGTATTACTATACATTTAATATTGCCTGCATTATTGTATATTTAATAATTGTTTTTTATGCACTGTATATATTAAGTTACCTTGTTATTAAGTACTATTAAACTATTTTACAATGTTTAAACGAAAGATCACGCCTCCTAAACTAAAACCTCAGGACAACAGCAAAATTATCTTGGACACATTTACCCTCACTGACTTTCCCCCCCTTCCTTCTGTTGTGTTATCTCCAGCTACAGTCAACACCTCTTGTGAATCTAAACCCAGTTCTCCGCTTACTACTCCGACTTCTACTCCTTCTACATCTGGCAAACACGGTGTGCAAATGGTGAACTTTACATCTATGAATCCTTCTTCATTTGCGCAATCTTCATATGCCTCTAGAGTCAACCCTTTCTCCTCTAAGTTCTCCTCCTCCAAGTCTGATGTTCCATCTCATACCAATATCTCGCAACCTCCTTCTGGATCATCTAAACACTATAACCAAGAACGTGCGCCTGTTTTGACCCGCTTTGATGGTGACTTTCCGTTCACGTCTTCGGCACCTCCAACTATTCCAAATGATAACTGCTCAGAATCAGTTCGCTCAGAATCCATTGCCCGTTCTCCTTCTGTAATCACCGAACCTGCAGATGATAGTTCCAATGACTTTTGCAATACCTTTCTCCTTAAAATCATGAGATACTCGAACAGCATTCAAAGCTACATTTCAAAAATTCCGAGGATAAATCAAGTCCAAAAAAACTATTTAGAGGACAAATTCAATTGCATTAAAGAGTCTTGTGCTATCTTCGAAAACCAAATTCAGAATGCAGCTACAATCAACAAACCAGATCCCTCCACTCTTTCCTTCATTGACAAAGAAACTCTTTCCTCCGAACTAACTAGCTTCAAAGAATCTATCTTCAATGAGCTCAACGTGTTTTCTTCCAAACTGACAGACAATCTTCCAGAGCTGATCAATCATGCCGTCAGGAGAAACTTGGAGGAAACACTGGTCAAGACTCCTTTCCCGTCTCAGCCAGTTTCTGTCCCACCTGCTGATAAAACCTTTGCAAGCATCTTACTGCAGGGAAAAGACCGCATGAAGAACAATGCACAACTTAAGCAAGACTTACTCTCTTTTCCCTGCCCAAAAAATCTTAATATCAAGAACATCTCTACGCTACAGAACGGCACAATAAAAATAACTTGTCAAGATCAAAATCCAGATAGAATTCTACCTATATTTCAGAAATCAGCAATTTCTGAAAAATTTAACATAAAGCCACAAGAAGCACGTAGAACTCCCCTCATCATCTTTAACATTCCAGAAAACTTTAACGAGGAGAACTTCAGAGCTCTTATATGCTTATCTCTCCCTTCAATTAAACCAGAGGACATCAGGATCTTGAAAAATTTTAAATCAAGAAGTGATAGTGTCAACTGGGTGTTCTCTTTAGAGGTTCCTTTTGCCAACACACTTATCGATCAAAAGAAAATCTTCTATGATTTCAACTCCTTCTACGTAAAGAGGTACATCAGCTTCAAACAATGCTTTAAATGTCAGGCCTTTGGCCACGTGGCAAATTATTGTCATTATCCTACGGGAAACTGTAGCAATTGCACAAAGTCCGATCATGTCTTCAGTCAGTGTAGGGCTAAAACCCCCATTTGTGTCAACTGCAATACAGAGAATCACAAAAATAAAAACAGTAGACTGAACATCTATCATAATGCGCATGATAGAAGCTCATGCAGACTCTTGCAAGCGGAGCTCGCCAGGATCAAGGAGCTTCAAAAGGAAGTGTAACCCTTTTCTTTGATTATATTATGATTCTTACTTGTTCCCCACCTCTGAGCTCTGTCAGTTCTTTTTTCTTTTATGGTTCTTGAGGGCCTTCAAATTAACACCAATCACTCATTAGCAGCACATAGCAATACTCTTCAATACGCAATAGACCATTCTTTTGATTTTATCTGCCTTCAAGAACCCTACATCTCCAACGGTGAAATTTTAAAACCTCCTTTCGGCCTTTCCCAATTTTGTTCCCTTTCTAAAAAAGCAGCTATTATAATTTTAAATTCTAATCTTACAGCCAAAATTAAATTTAACTCTTCTTCGGCCATTTTTATTGAAGTTATTCTCCCTTCACGTAAACCTCTTATATTAGCTTCAATATATTTCCCTCCCCACGATAACATTTCAGATCTCATTGAAGAATTTTCCTCACTTGATTTTCTCTCCTATGATTACCTGCTCTTGGGAGATTTTAATGCTAGAGCTCAGATGTGGGGATATGGCTTCATTGATCAGCGGGGACTCAAAATCATTGACTTTTGTATTTCTAACAACCTTATCGTCCTAAATGACCCCAAATGTGGTCCAACATTCGATTCACATTCAGGTAAAGGCTTCCCCGATCTTTCTCTAGTATCTTTTGGCTTTTTCGACTCTATTTACTCCTGGGAAGTTTTAACGGATGAATCCTCTAGCGATCATAAATTTATTAAAATCAAAATTAACATCGATACCCCTGTTGATAATTCCTTTCACTTAAAAACCGCGTATAGCCTTGGCAAATTCATCTTTAAAATTAAACCCCATATAACCCGTTTTAAATCTCTAGCTAATGATATAATTGACACATACAGCCTTGATTCCTTTGTCAAATCCTTTTTAGACACTGTTCAATCCTGCGCCTTTTCTTCTATTAAAAAAAAGAAATCCATCAGGAAACCTAGTTTTTCCTGGTGGACTAAAGACCTGGCTAAATTCAGGAATTTTGTCACTGCTCTTGCCAGGAGAGTTAAATCGCTAGAGAAGAATTCTGCTGCCCCCGATCTTATTTCGGCCGCTAAACTTAAACTTAAAATTAACCGTGCTAAATATAAATTACTTATTAATAAATCTAAAAATGACGCCTGGAAAAATTATTGTTCTAATTGTTACTCTAAATTTGGCAGCCACTTCAAATTTGCTTTCCAAAAACTCAATAAAATTAATAATATTCAACTTCTCTTTCCAGGCGAGCCTAACCTTAATTACAATACTAAAATCTCTCGTCTTTTGGATCACTGCTTCGTGGATGACCCCTTTTTTAATTCTTTTCCTGCAACTGTTCTGCCTCCCGAAGGGCTGGGGGCGGTTTCTGAGGAAGAATTATTTCTGGTCTTCAACAACCTAAAAAATAATAAAGCTCCCGGTTTAGACCTTTTAGATTTTAATATATGGAAAACCCTGTTTAAACATTTCCCCTCCTTTTTATCTTCTCTCATCAATTCCTGCTTCAAATTCTGTTATTTCCCTGCTCCCCTTAGAAATGCCAAAATCATCTTCTTCAATAAGCCGGGTAAGGATCCCGCTTTATGTTCATCCTATCGCCCTATTTGCCTTCTCCCAACTTTTGGGAAAATATTAGAAAAAATATTTATAAACAAATTGAACTTCTGGCTGAAGACTAGAAATTCACTTCACCCTCTGCAATATGGCTTTAGGGAGCTCCTCAGTTGCGAAGACGCCACGTACCAGCTTGTCAGTACCATTGATAAATTTAAATCCTCTTCTCATGTTTCCTTAACCACTGTGGACATCCGTGGAGCTTTCGATAACGTGAATTGGAATATCCTTCCCCTCACCTTTGACTCAATTAATCTCCCCTCTACTTTCAGATCCTTCATTTATTCATATCTCAGCTCAAGAACAATTAATTTTATAGAGGACAATTTTACTTTTTCAAAATTTATTTCTAAAGGTGCCCCTCAGGGCTCCGTCATTTCCCCCATACTATGGAACATTTATTTTAATAAAATTCTTTCCCTTAACAATGATGAATATTACTTACAGGCCTTCGCGGATGATCTCGCAGTGGTTACCTATTCAAACTCCATCATTACTCTTGGTCGCAAGACCAATTCAATATTAAATTCTATTGCAAACTCCCTTTCCTCTCTTAAACTTGAGGTCTCCGCGGAAAAGTCCAACTGCATCATTTTTAATAAAACTAGATCAAAAAGGAAAATTAATCCCTCTATCAAAATCCAAAACTCTCCCATTAAACTTAGTAGAAGCCTTAAATTCCTTGGTCTTATCATCGATGATAATTTAAAATGGAGCGCCCATATATTTTACCTAAAAGAGAAATGCTTTAGGCTTGCTTCTACTTTTGGGAAACTTTCGGGGGGCAACTGGGGGGTCAACAAATCTTTTCTTAAAATCTGGTACCTGTCTGTTATTGAAAAAATTATTACTTTCGGGTCAGGCATCTGGGGGTGATCTCTCACTAGGGCTCAAATCAATAACCTTATTTCTTTACAACGGATATTTCTTCTTAAAATCTCTGCCGGATTTAGAACAACCTCGAGCATTTCTCTTTTCTCCATTACCGGTATTCCCCCTGTTCACATTTTAATTGATATTCTTCACAAAAAATTCCTTTTTTGGAAACTTCGTATCAATTCGTTCTCTGATCCTTCCCTTCCCTCCCCCTCATCTTTCGACTTTAATCGTCCTCTCTCTAATTCTTCCCCCTCAAACCGCATTGTCCTCCTTAAACCCCTTAATCCTTCCTCCTTCTCCCATCTAAATTTTTATACCGACGGCTCCAAACTTGATGATAATGTTGGCTTTTCTGCTTGTTTATTTAATCATGATAAATTAGAAGAAGTTTTTAAATTTAAACTTGACAATGGGAACACAGTTTTTCAGGCAGAAATAGCGGCCATTAACTTTGCCATTGACTGGGCAACTGATAACTTCTCCAAAATAAATATTTTTTCGGATAGCCTTTCATCAATCCTGGTCTTTAAATCAATTAAAAACAAATCTAACTACATTAACTCTATCAAAAACTCTGCTTCTCGCTCTAAACACCTTTTTAATCTTATTTGGGTCAAGGCCCATGCTGACATTCTGGGAAATGAAGTCGCGGACTTCCACGCTAAAGAAGCATCCTCCTCCGGTTTCCCTTTTTCAGTTCCTCTCCCCTATTCTCGTTTAACTAATTTTTGCAAAAATCTCTTACTTCAAAACTGGCAAAAGTATCTTAATGAATATATCTCCCCTAGGACTCATGACCCAGCCAGAATTCTAAATTATCTCCCCAAAGTTAACGTAAATACCCAAATTCATAATAAATACTTAATCTATTTTTTAACTGGTCATGGTCCTTTTCTTGATTATTTATACTATTTTAAACATAAAAAATCCTCGAACTGCTTATGCAACTCTTTTGGCGACGTAGATCACTTTGTTTTCTCTTGCCCCTTAACTAAGAAATTTCATCTTTCTAAACCTGCTCCTGGAAATGAAGCGGCTTGGTTTTCCAGTGTCAGCCGCAACAGTCAATCCATTTTTTATCTTAAGAACTGTGTCTTCATTGCAAGAGACATTTCCAATAAAGTAAATTGACAAGTTCGTCGGGCTTTACTGCTTTTAACTTTCCTGATCAATGAAGATTCCTCTGCTGTTCCCCTTTTCATGCTTTTGTTTGTACAAACTTGTATATATTAAATTGTAAATATGATAACTGATAACACTACTGTTAAATTGAAAACACTTTCATCTTTTATTATCAGCCTCCCATGTCATTTTGTATTTACTTCATCATCTATATCATGTTGTGCAATGTCTCATTATTATTATCCTTGATGTTTTTCTGAATGTTTCGTGTCCATATTTGTGTCTGTTTACAGTACCTGTCTTCGTTATGTCCGTATTTCTTGTCTGTAAAACTGTCTGTCGTACGAATTTATTCTTAAACTTTAAAAAACTGGATTTTTAATAAACCTCCAGAGCGGTCGCTGTCCTTGGAAGTCGGCACCTGCTAGCTTCCTTTCCCGGTCGTCCAACCAGCTACTCAAATCCTCGGATGAGTCGGACGGCCTGGGTCTTCCACATTCCACATGATAAGAACTTCCGGCCGTCCAAATAGTTGCTCTTAGTCCCCTGGACGAGTCGGACGGTCTGGGTCTTCTACATGATAAGAACTTAAACATTAAAACTGTTAATAACTTATGTAGAGTAAAAGAAACTCTGAATACAAAAATTAAAGAACCAATTATTGTAAAAAATTCACAAAAATGTATAATTCCTCCTTTATCTGAATCATTTATTAAAATCAAACTTTCAGAAAAGTTTCCGGAAAATTCCACCTTACTTCTGGAATCAGAGAAAAATGATCACATCTTCATTGCTAGAGCTGTATATAGAGCTCCTAAGGATGGAATTATTTGGGTTCGTGTTGCTAACCCAGAGGAAAAACCTTATCATTTGAATAAGGGTATTAAAGTGGCTCATGTTCAGGAAATTCAGGTGTCTGAGGAAGTTGAAGTCAATGTAGTGAGTGAAGGAGAGTTGGACTCTAGTGAACCTTTGGAGCCTTTTGAAAGTTGGGGAGGAGATTTTGACCTGAGTCATCTCCCAAAAGATCAAAAACAAAGATTATCAACTTTGTTAAATAAATATAGACAAGTATTTGCAAAGAATGTTGCTGAGTTGTCTGGTTGTAAAACCATATTACATGAGATAAATTTGGAAACATCTGTTCCTGTTTATCAGAAACCATACAAGGTTCCACATCATTTACAAGGGGAACTCAATAGACAAGTCACAGAATTATTAGATGCTAAGATAATTAAACTTAGTTTTTCACCTTACAATACGCCAGTATTATTTGTAAGGAAACCTGATAATTCTTATAGATTATGTTGCGATTTCCGTAAGTTAAACAAACTTACTATTACAGAAAATTTTCTAATTCCTAATATTAGTGAATTAATAGATAATTTAGCAGGTGCTACATTTTTCTTAACTCTGGACTTAATTTCAGGATTCTACCAATTGCATTTGAATCCACAGGATTCATATTTAATTATAGCATCAATCACGAAATAAAACCTCAAGAATTGAAATTCTCGATTATTCTTCGGAGAGTAGAAAACATGGGTGTATGTGTGTGTGTGTGGGGGGGGGGGGGGTAGTCGAAAAAATTTCAAGACCTTCCAGAAGCCCCTGGTGACATAGAGAACTTAGCATTTGCACTCTTATAATACTGATCATGGAATAGAATCTAGCAGATTCTTATTTGCGATTTATCCCTGGGGTGGGGAGGGATAAAAATTGTGAAGGAATTCTAAACATCTTCCCAGATTTACTACAATCCCCTTAGTGACATAGAAAGCTGAATCTTTGCATCCTTATAGTATTGTACAGGGAACAGAATCTGATGGAGCAGTAATTTGATTTACACCCCGGAAGTCGAGAAAAATGGAGATAGGTCTGAAACACTTTCCAGATACTACAGAAGCTCACTGATGACCTCACAAGACTAAAAATTGTACTCTTATACATAGTATCGCTCATGAGACATTACTGAAAGAAGCCAAGTAACGAAGCAAAGCGCCTTAGATTGTTAAAGAAAACCAAACGTGTTAAATAAAGTTACGTTTAAAATGTTTAAGAGTATTAGTTTACCTGTCTTTGACAGACTTAAATACTGCTACGAACATATCCTCTGGAGTCGTGGCTGTATTCTCAGGATACCGGAATGAGTCCACATATCTGGAAAAGTAACACGTTTATTTACAAGCACAACGTAAACAGGAACAATATACACCAAATAGCTCGATAATTATCCTACAAGGTTACTAAACTGTCCGGTGTAGTAAAACAGCAATTAAATGCTCCACTGCTTTCACAAAACAGCTATACTATCCTCAAAACACTGACGCATGACACCGTTCAATGCAGCGCGTGTTAGGTCAACTGCTCTCCAACTGGGTGATGACTCCTTTTATATACACTGTGTAGATACTTCTAGAAATATTTCATATCTCGTAGAGTATTCGTGTGAGAACTATATTTAAATAATACTTAAAGTTGAACCTATTTCTGATCTCACAATTCGTTATTTAGAGGTGTTTCTCAACCTTTCGAAAAGTTTGTAAATGTCGCCAAACTGGCGATAAATAGTCGAATCTGGAAACCCTATCCGAACTTCAGCATATGACAGCCCTAGATGTACGCCATAGGAAAGGTTGCCTGTACGAGTGTTTCTCCGTCTAGTTCTCAAAAGAGACTCCAGTAAGAGTATTTTACACGTTCGCTACTAATACAGGGTGTTTCTAAAGTCGCGCAACCCACATTTCGGTTGACATCTCTCATAAATATAAAGACAGATGTTTGAATTTCGCTCTATTTATACATCATACAATGCACAATAGATGGCGTTGTTAGTACAGAGTCAGTTCACATAGTTTTAAAATGGCGCTCAGTTTACCGGAGGGTGTATTTATTGTGGACCATTAATTATTTGAATACTAATTCTTACAAAACTGTTCGTTCAGCGTTTCCCAAACATTTTGAAACACGAAATGTGCCGAATAAATTATCGATACTTCGTGTAGTCAAAAATATCAGAGAAACTGGTACTGTTAATGCAGTCGTTGAATCCGTGTTTGGTGATAGAGTCATTTCACGTGGACTATGGCCACACAGATCCCTTGATTTCACTGCCCCTGATTTCTTTCTATGGTCTTATCTCAAAGAACGTGTATACGCAAACAATCCAAAGACAATCGAAGCCTTAAAGGACAGCATCCGCAACATCACTGCATCCATTCCCACCGATATGCTGCATCGTGTGGCTACAAATACCTGTCGTTGAGTAGAGCTGTGCTTGGCAGCAAATGATTGTCAGTTTCAGCATTTGTTGAAACGCACAATGTTATGCAGACATTAAACTATTTACTGTGAATATTTCATATTTTTATCTTTTTTGTCTTGGGAAATATCAAACGAAATGTGGGTTGCGCGACTTTAGAAACACCCTGAATGATCTAGGATAAATCGTCCATAAGAGACTTTGATTTTAAGAATTTTTGCGAGATGATTGAATTTCAAAAACGGACTAATAAGTAGATAGAGACGTAGATGCATAAGGGAATGATATGTCTCAAAGGACCAAGGTAATACCATTCATTATTATATGTATATGAGAATATATACTGAATTTGACTATTACTTAAAAAGAAACTGTACCACACGAACTGGTATCGAGCAGAATAATTTGTTAATTGGTAATATTGACCGATAAGTTGTACAATATCGAATATTAATTGCGGATTAAAGCATATGAATATTTAAACATAAATAATAATTACAATGAAATTTAGATTTGAAGTAAAAGATGTCTCTTCATTGCGCAAGGATGCATATTTCATTGAACGTATGTTAATCAATTTTACTTTCTGTCAACACCGGACAACACACAATGGTGGATTATCAAAACAGCAAGTACTATTTAAATTTACGGCACAGCTAATTGCAATAAGTAATGTTTATACGCCACGTAAACTTAATTCAAATTCATATAACTAGAATTTTCAGAATTTGCTTTGTTGTAACAATATAAAAAGTGAAATAATGAAAAAAAAAAATCAGAATTTGAAACTTTATAGAGAAAGACACGTATTATGCATATTTCTTGCGTTTTCTTCATCAGTTATAGACATAAATATATTTGCAGAAAAATAAGAAAATCTAATTCAGAATGGAAACACTTCTAACAAAAAACAAAGCATACAAACTATAAAAGACATATTATGAAACCCCATGGGAATATGACAAAAAATTTGAAACACTATATGAATAAAATGAGAGGTAAAGGCAAATATGAACTGTCCTAGTCTGAACAATTTTTTTAACAACTTTTCACATTTATGTTGCCTGAAATTGCGGTAACACAAAAGATGCAAATATATTTTTCATTGGTGTTACCAATTTATTTTTTGGCTTTGCCGAAAAACATTCGCAAATAGTACTTCTTTCAGCAAAAGAAGGAACATAAGAAAATGAATTAAATGTTGACATAACGCCAATGAAATGAAGAAATTATTTTTTAGTTCTCAACATTTTATACATCGCGCTATTAGAATTTCTTAGATTGCCATTTTTTTTTAGGTCAGAGAGAATTGCATTCACAATGTTCCTTAAATGTTCCAAGAGAAAAATTTCTTGGAACATTTTGGGTGTTAATGAGAATTTTTTCTCACGACGTTTGATTAGCATTGTCTCAGTTTTAATATATTCAAGGAATGAAAAAAGTAATTAGGTTCAACAATAAATTAAAAACTTATCTGAAACAGACAGTATTGAGAAAGTATTGTATTCGCGAAAATTTTCGATTTCGGGATTTTAATGTAAATATATGTTTTACGATCTCCTGAACACATTTCGTCTATTTTTGGAGTGATATCCGTCTGCCTGTCAGTCAGTCTGTCTGTCTGATATCTGTGTTAGGTTTCTTGTGTACACTATAGCAGACACAAATATTTATGGATTTTTACGAAACTTTATATCCGGCTTTGTTGACAAAATATTTAGAACTAGATTTCTTCGAAATTTTATATTTTTTTAATAAGTCAGTCAGTATAGGACAAAATTTGGCATAACTATGCATAAAAAAAGGATTGCACATCGTAAATTCGAATTCGAGTTTTCGACTAAAGATGACGTTTCAAGCATCCCTGAACTCGAATCGAACGTTTTTGAGGCGATGTGCGTGTGTGTGTCTGTACGTGTGCGTGTTCGTGAGCACGTTCGTGTGGATTGAATATCTCGCGAACGAATGGAGCGAAATGTGGAATAAATATCACAATCAATGTATACTGGATCCGCGTTGAACGGAAACGAAATCGACCTTTCAGTACTCCTTTCAATTTTCGAATGAAATAATTAAAAAATCATTTAAAAATCAAAATCTTTAATACTGTTATGTGAATAATGTCATATGATGTAATTTTCCTAGCAAAATGAATAACACAAAATTTAGAATGCTAGAATTAACCGTTCTGAAGATATTGCACATTTTTCAGACAAATCTATCGAAAAATCACATAAAATTAAAAAGGATTAACTGTTGTAAAATATCTTTATATTTTTCATATATAATATCTTGAGATAAATCTGTTTACATCATTCTAGTGCATCTAATTTGTCCTATTCACGATAAAAGTTACTTTGGTTAATAGTTTTGTATTTTACGCCTAAATATTCACCAATTGTCATTTATACATAAGAACATGTTTTTCGCCATGTGTCTGTAACGATTGGCGATAAATTTTTCAAATTTGGCGCAAATGACACCAAACCAAAGATTCTAGCAATAGGGGAAGTGCTCAATAATTTTGATACATCACTTACTTCCTCACTCACTTGCTCAGTCAGTTAAGTGCATATTTATATAGCCTTTTTCTACACCCAGTGAAGAATTAATTTGATATATTAAAGAAAAACTCTCACTTATAACTTATACACTCACATTTATAACCTATACTTTCACTTATAACATATACTCTCACTTGTATATTTAACTTATACTCTCAATTTACCTCATTAACGAGCTTAAACCACAAAATTACGATTTGTATCTTTTATCGATTATCGCGGCATTTAAGTTAAAATATCAAGAAAATCGTCTCATTAGATTCTGGAAATGCACTGGGGGATGAACTCAATAAATGACTAAACAGCCATTTTGATTTCGGTCCCAATTTGATCAATATTTTGACATTTTGCAAGTTAAGGCCTTGGCAAAAAATATTGATATCGCTGAGCTAAATTCAAAGAACTTGAAAGGGACAAAGAACGCCGTTAGAACTTAAATATGTATAAAAATAAAGGAAGATGTACATCTTCTTCATCTGTCCATATCATTTTGTCGTCTGTAGCGAAAATTATAAATTATAAACGTCGTACGGCCATGAAATTTGGTATACATGTACTTCATGACACGGGACGATATGATGCGGAGAGATTTTTTGTTTACTTCTGATTGGTTTTTTAGTCATTTTATGTTTAACCCCTTGCCTGTGGAGGATATTTCAGAAAAGTGGGTCAAAAATGAAAAAATTTTTCACGCTCTTTACGTTTATATCCCGCTTAATCAAGCTACTGATCCCGCCTACTTCAAAAAAAAATGCGGACAAGTATCGCCATCTGTTGGAAAAACAATAAACTATATTGTAAAACATTGGGAAGGCAAAACGAACTCAAATCGGCATCAACGGAATAGAAACACTCATTTTTTGCTTGCCCGAAGTCAGTTCGGGCATTCCAAATTTGGCGCAGAAGGGTTGCCCGAACTGGATTCGGGCGGCACAGGCAAGGGGTTAAGCACGATTGTAAGCTATTTTCAAGCAAAGTTGTTCCTTGGCGGCCGATAATATTTTGTCAGTTTTCATCTTAACACCATCAAATGTCCGAAAATTTATCTTTCAATCAAACTGTAAACGTAATCCATACGAGTAATAGACGGATTTTTGTGAATTTTGTAAAAATATATATTTTTCGTGTATTTAAGATATAATCTCCGGAAATATCTGGAAGCCAGGATATTTTCGCTTCCATCTTAATCCCATCGGACTATCGTTTTTATTTTTATTATAGGCGGGCGTATTATAAAAGCGTTCTTTAGTTTTTGAGAATTCGGTTCTGGTGTGATTGCGATTGTATAGAAAACCCAGGGCAACTCCGGGTACATTTTCTTGTACAGATATAAAATAAAGATTATTACAGAACTGATCTTACTTCAGAGGACGTTTGTGTGTCTGTATGTGTGTCGTCTGTAGCCAGAAATATAAACATCGGACAGCAACGGAATTTAGGGCAGAGATACTTCAAGAACAGAAACGATACACCTCAGCAATATATTTTTTAAAATCGAATTAGTTATTTAGTTATTTTAAGTTGTAGTCAGATTTTGAGACATTTTTATATAAATAGGTTCGGCGGTTCCTTTGACGGTTCCAAAACTATCATCACAAAATTTCCAATTTTCATTTTAGCAGCATTGGAAAGCTCGCAGAACGTTATTTTCAATGGTGTTTGGTACCGAATCCGTAGGACAACTCCTTTATATTTATTTATTTATTTTTAAAAACAGCGAAATTTGCATTGTTTAGGTTATGTGATGCTTATTTCGCCAAGTCCCAAAAGGAGGATTAGCGCAATTCTATAGTTTGACAAAGAATTGTGTGCATTTCTTCACATTTAAAAAAATTGAATTACTACATTATTTTATTTTTTATAATTTTTCATGCAAACGCATAAAAATTGCAATTAATAAAATTCGGAGATTTCTCCACGATGGACTGTGCATACCATTTAAGCCACAACTTCTCTCCTAGAGAAAAAATATTTTCCTTTATTTATTTATTTTCTCTCCCTGATTGCGAAACGCATGCGTCTAATTTGGCAAGAAGCCAAAGGAGGAAATGATTTGGAAACTAAAGCTGTTAGAATTCGATTTGAAAATTGAGTAGTGTTATCTGTAAATGCATTATTTATGTAGCGGGTGCATGTCCAGAACTCTGCAACGCCGAGTAATTTGTACTAGTAGTGAATATGATTCCATGAAATCCCAGTTTACTTGATCTCTTTGTTACATCTGCACTTTGACGGTAAGAGCTCTTCAGCACACTTTGTCACAGTAGCTCAAGTGGGAAAACAGCTCCCGGCTAGTGCCGTTTTTCGGAGAAATGTAGATATTCTAGTAGAATATTCTACTAGGATATCTACGCGGAGATCTGGCTGTGGCATCAAATTTCATTAAAATTGCGTCTGAACAAATTAACCATGCAGGTTCCTTCAGGGATGGTTGGGATCTCCGTGAACTCGTGCAATTCACAGGACTGTTTAGAGCGATGTTAAGGGTCTTAAAATGTCCCCAGTACAGTTAGTAAGCTTTCAATTTACTGTGGCATATTGGGCGCAAATTTCAAATGAGAAAGCCAATGGCCAAGCTATATTCTAAGCTGAAAAATAAAATGTGTATCATGAGCCTAACCTGAGGTAAATAGCCAGTGATGATCAGTCAGCTTGTCTGGATGTAAGTCAATATGTCATTAAAGAGAGCAGAGTGCAGCGTTTACTTCGACGATAAGAGATTGTAAGTTCTAGTAGCTCAGTTGGGAGAGCATTTGCTGAATAGTACGAAGACCCGCTGTTCAAGTCCCATCTGAGACATGAAGGTTATTCATAAATATCATTAATGAAAGGTTAAATATCCGTATTTATAGGACATACCATAAATTAAATCTTGAACATATAAATCAAAGGTTTATATGAACATATAAATCAAAGGTATATTTCAGTGCATATGCACTGAAATATAAGAAACGGAAAAATGAAACAAAATATAAAATATAACGTCCTGAAAAGAGTTCATAAAAAGTACCATTATCCAAAGTAATTTAACGTTACCGTAGGGCATATAAGTTGAAAATGAAACTAAAGCATATTTTTTTTAATGCACCGTTCGAGATTAGAATAATAAACGACAATAAAAAAAAATTTCGAATTTATAAATGACTGCAGATACGAATATAGTTCAGTCATAAAAATGATCTCCATTTATTGCACCGCTTGTTTTTATCAGTTTCAAAACGAGGGTTTGTATTGCATGCGACATGAATTTTAATACTTAGAGAAGGAAACAAATGTCTATCCTGTCTAACAATCGGTTGCATATAAACAAAAATCATTTCGATGAATCATGTGTGAGATATTGTGAATTAAGATTGCACGAAAAGGATATGCAAATTTAAGAATCTCTGTTAATGTTAGATAATAGAAACCCGCCCAAACTGCTGAAAACTGGGTTTAAAATACTTTGCTTGTAATAGCAATTATTAATCATTCGATCAAATTGCTTCTATTGGATAAACCTACATTACTAACTTTGTCGATGTAATATCTTTAATAACTTTGCTCGTAAAGTTGTTTGGTCAAATTTCCTATTAATTTAATTGATAAAAATCTGATGTGGGCAGCACATGACTTTCCCTGCAGACTTATATTAACGTTCTCTATATTTTAATTAAATTTATTTCGCTTTTAATTCAATTTTCGTTCTCATTCGGTAACCGGACTTATTTTCAAAGGTGGCGTAGAGAAAATACGGAAAACTAAAATATCTCGAGAATGGCTAGTCCTAGTGTAATGGGGTTGGTCTTATTATTTTCGTCGTTAAAAATTACGTATTAAACAAGCATTTAATGGATATATTTGAGTATACCTGGTTCTTTAGTTCAGATTTTGACGATTTTTGCGGGCCATTTTGCAAAAAAAGGCAGGTTATTTTTTTTCGAATCGTACTAAAATCTAATCAGCACCAGGGTAACCTACAAGTGACTCATCTATCGAATTTTGTAAAATTCGGTCCAGTAATTTTTCAGTTAGAGTGGATACAAGCTTTTGCGGGCCATTTCGCAAAAATAGGCGGGTTCTTTTATTCCAAATCGTACCCAAAACTAATCAGCACCAGACTAGCTCACAAGTGACTTACCTACCAAATTTTATGAAATTCGGTCCATTAGTTTTTTAGTTAGAGTGGATACAAAATCTGCACAGACAGACAGACACACGGACACACACACAGACGTCACGCTAAAAATGTTTTTTTCATATTCTAGTGGTCTTGAAACGTGTAGATCCGTCGAAAACTCGAGTTGTGATTTTCGACATGATTCCAATACTTTCCCTATACATTACCATGTATTGCAGGGAAAATAAAAGAATCCATGCTTTCAGAAAACGATTGATTTCCTTTATTTTTTGTTATTTCCATAATTGTCGAAGTCTTTGATAAACGGTTTTTTTTTACAATAATTTGAACAAATTTATTTTTGAAGTTCGTTGATGAAATTTACTCACATAACTTTTCTTCATCTACATTATACTATATATACTTCATATTATCGAAGTATCCTATCAATCGATATTTTAATAATAATTTTTTCTTTGAATAAAAATAATAATACTTTCTATTCAAAAATCTAAGCATTTGACTATTTATAATATCACCAGAGTGTGGCATATACGTTCATAAATTTTAGTCACTAAGAAAATATCTTGATTCAAACGATTTTGCTGTTCTTTTCCCTTTTACTAAACTTTTATTTTTCACTTTTTCAAATCTGCGTTTGACAGTGATTTTCTTCTTTATGTGATAAAACTGTTTATTGACAGTCGCGTTCTTTGATAGTTTTGTTGCTGTGTTTTTTTTTTATCCTGAAAAAAAAAATTATTTTTTCTCTCTCAGTGTGTATGTGTCTTAAACCAGATGATACATCTAATCAGCTTTTTAAGCTAGACGAACCATCCCCACTATATTAACCCTAATATAAGTAATTATCGAAACCAAAACATGTAAAATGACTTCAAAACTTCTCAATATTATAGTTAATTTAACTTAAGTACAAAACGCCACATTTAAAATATCGATCTTAACATTTCTAGATTATGTAGCGCACATCGATAATGATTTATTTATCACATCACATATACCTGATTTCACGATCAGTGTCTGCAAGAAATATAGCATCAGCAGCTGCTCGTGGAAGTTAATTGAAATTTGGAAAACAATCAGAAAACAGGCGAGAATTCAGCTATGATAGTAGCACTCACTCCAAAACTGATAATTTCTTAAGAATTCGAAATTTGATTTCTATACGCCCCTTCTCCCAATGTTATTTAGAAAAATTTTCCCCGCACCTAATTAGGGCAAAAAGATTTACCCGGAACCTGTAAATAAAAAATTCCCTGAGATATATACCAGTTATTGTTATTAGGTGTTTTACGTTCAATTACAATGGACCAGCATTAGGGGCGGCAGAGCCCTGTGGTTAAGGCATGGAGGTGGATCTCGGAGGACCAGAGTTCGATTCCCGGCTATGTCTAAACAGTCCTCGTGTTCATGCAGAATAAACTCGTACTCGCGTTTGACTAGCTAGGGTTTACGAACTTGGATATGGGAGTCGGAAGGAGAGAAATCTCTTAATCAGCTAGGATACAACCAGAGGAGCGAGGTCAGCAGAATCATTTACCGGACGAGGTCCGAATATGGTCCCGTCGAGTCTCGACCCCAGTCGCCAACTGATTTAGGCTCAGGTAATGAATAGACACAGTCCGTTTCCATGCTACATGGAAGAGTCCAAGTCAGGAACAATCGATCGGAAAGCCCACCCGCCCTGTCCCTCGGATTTATGTACCCCCCGGGAAGGGAAGATCAGAGCTACAGAGCTAAGATTTGTACACCACCATCAATGAGTACCCCCCCTCCCCCCCGGGGAGAGATCGTGCTCAAGCAGTGTACGGCACTTCAAATATGTGGGACCTAATATACGTCCGATAGGTTAGTGGTAGGGGAAGGAGGGTACGCTCCCTGTGAATCTCGCCCCACTGGGTTACGGTCCAAATTGAGTGACACTTCCCGGTCATCTAAACAGATACAGTAGCACTTTCAGATGGGTCAGACGGACTGTGTTGAAATAAATAAATAAAGTGACCAGCATTAAATACATTATTCAAAATTAAATAATAATATTTGGAAAAACCAACCACATCCTGTTAGAGTATAAGTTATTATTAGAGTATATATATATTATTATTAAAGTATATATATTTGTGATAAATAAAATAACACTAATGCAATGTGCATTATTTGTTTTGTATAAAAAGCAAATCGAACTTCTGTAACATATAAAAATACAAATGTTTTTTAAATACATTTGTAGATGTCCCCCATACTTACTTTCAGAGGATGTTTACCATTCACACCTGCAGTTCAGGTAAAATGAAATCTCAAGAATTTAAATTATGATATCTCAGCGAACTTTTCATTAAAGGATATCGAGTAAATTTCATTCGCCCTTATTAAGCGCACCGCAAATATTACTATTTGACATTTTTTTATCGGGGAGAGTGGACGTATAAAAAATAAAATTTTGAATTTTTTGCAAAGTATCATTTTCAGTGGGTGATGCTATTATATCCGAATTCTACTTTGTTTGTTCATTGATTTTCATATTTCACTTTACCTTTACTCCCAACCGTTATTACTTTCCTTATATACATAATGTATAAGGAAAGTATTCAGACGGGGTCGAAAATTCGAATTCGAGTTTTCGACGGGAGAGCACGTTTCAAGTATCCCTGATTCCGAATCGAACATTTTTGAAAGGATGTCTGTGTGCGTGTGTACGTGTGAATGTATGTGTGTGTGTGTGTGTGTGTGTGTGTGTGAGAATGTATTTGTGCGTGTGTGTGTGTGTGAAAGTATGTGTGTGTGTGTATGTGTGTCAGTGAGTCTGAACGAACGAATAGACCGATTCGAACGAAATTTGGTACAAAAATCACAATCCGTAAACACTGGAAGCTTATTGTTTTTACACGTAATCGAATGTTTAAAACCCCCTAAATTTTCGAGTGAAATTTTAAAAAAATCGTCAAAAAATCAAAACTGGTAATAGAGTTACGCAAATAGACATTTCTTGTGTAATTTTTCATTACAAAACGATCGACATAAATTTTAGAACGCTAACATGAATCGTTCTCGAGATATTGCACATTTTTCAAAAAAATTATCAAAAAGTCATATAAAATGAAAAAAAAAATTTCCTATTGAGAAATATGTTCACTTTTCATATGTAATACCCTGCGATAAATTGGTTGACATCATTCTCGTGGATCTAGCTTGTGCCATTCATGAAAAAAGATACTTTGAGTAATACTTTTGAATTTGAACGCTTATAGTCATTTATCTGCTATAAGAATAACTTATTTCTTCGTCCATAATGCTTGGCGAGATTTTGGCGACGAATTTGATGAAATGTCGCCAACTTGGCGACCTTTTAAATGTTGCTAAATTAACGAAAAACTCGACAAATGGATAAAAATGCCGCTAAATCAATGACGACTCATTGATGATGACGACATGAGAAATGACGGTCCATTGACGAAAATTCAATATCTCGGAAAGAATATAAATAACTGCTATAAAAATAATCTATTATTTTCCTGTAAAAGTAGTAAATTCATTGTATTATATAAGGAAAGTCATGTGCTGCCCACATCAGATTTTTTTCCTATTCCTTTATAACACCCTTCGTGCAAGATCTAGTATTATTTCAAGAAAACCAAAATCCAAGGATTATTTTTAGTACATATTCACTAAACTAAAATTAACTCCGGTGTGGCTCAACTCAACCATCTCATACCCAAATCCATTTTTAGTAGCTTGTTTCTTTTGTTTTGTTTTTCAAATTTTTTCAAGAAAATTTTGGAAAATCGGTATCATGGATCCAAATGATTACATTTATAGCGTGTTACGGTTCACTTTAAAGGGCTTAAAAAATTTTCCAATTTATACAATACTTGACAATATACCCTTCGCAGGGGTAAATGGCCCTGTCGAGGAAGCTTAGGACATCAAGAACATATAAAATATTATATATAGACTAATTTCACAAGAATAATTGAAACTACTGTGTCGTGATCATTGATCGATAAATAAACACTTTTACGCATGTCAAATTTCATCCTAAGCTGCCATGTTAAAAAGAAAAAAACATTGAATAAATTTCGAGATTTTCGCTGATATTTAAAAATATTTTATCTAGTTCTAGATTTTTCAATAACAAAGCCGAATATAAATTTTATGAAAATGAATTAATATTTATGGTTGCTATCGTGTACACCAGAAACCGTCTGTATGCATACATACATACATACATACATACATACATGCATACAGGCAGACAGACAGACAGACAGACAGGCGGACATCACTCCAAAAAGAGTGAAAATGTGTTTAAGAGATCCTGAACACTATATTGACATCAAAATTTCGAATTCGAAAATTTTCGTGAAAGCAATACTTTCTCTATACTGTCTATTTCTCTTATATAGTATCTAATTCTCTTAGATTCTCTATACTTTCTATTTCTCTTACATTCCCTATACTTTTTCTATGTCTCTTACACAGTATGTGAAAGTAACATACAGAAACAATGAACAAAATCTAAAATATGACGATCTGAAAACATTTATAAAAAGTACATTTATCTGCAGTAATTTAAATCCCCCGTAGGACATACATATTGTAAACGAAACTAAATGTGTTCAGCTTCTTTCTATAAAATATATCGTTCGAGATTAGAGTAATAAAGTACAGAAGGGGAAAAAAATCGAATTTAGAAATGATTATAACGACGAATAGAGTTGATCATAAAAGAAATCGCCTTTTATTGCGCTGCATAATTTTATCAGTATCAAAATACGCTGTTCATTCTGGATAAGGAAATAAATTGCATGTTCGGTGGGAAAAGTAATATCCTATCTAACAATCTGTAGCTCATAAACAAAACCAATTTCTCTAAATCGTGTATGAGATGTTATGAATTAAAGGCAGCAGGAAAAAAAGCGTATGCAGATATGAAAATATTTGACACGTAAGATAAAGTATTTGACACGGGTCCGTAAGCTCTTCCGAGAGGTGGATGGTAGGGGAAGGAGAGTACGGGCCCTGTGGATGCCTCCCCACACTGGGTTCCGTTCTAAATTGAGTGGCTCTTCCCGGTCGTCCAAACTGTTACCTTACACCTTTCTGGTAGGTCGGACGGTCTGAATCTCAACAACAACGCCTTTTCTCGTTGCTCTGCGTCACCTTTAGGATTGAAGAAAAAGCAAGGAGATAAAAATCGGGATTATGGTTGTAGTTATCCGAATCAAATGATTTTTTAACAATGCTTTTAATGGCAAATAATTGTATTTTTAAAAATATAAATCATATCTTTAAAATTCAAGGAATAAGAAAACTTCTCAATTTAAATCACTTTATGTGTTTCGTCTGCTGCACTTTCGTGAAATAAATGCCGAAAAGTAAAATAAGATAATTAAATACTATCTCCGAATATTTTCGTACTATAGAAAAGATTTGTAAAGCGAATTCTTATAAAATAATTGCTCGTTTAAAAAAATCAAAATGATATCTGTAAAATTCTGGAACTTAGAATTTTTGATTTCATCACCCACATTGTGTCGCGCTAATTATTTATTAACATCTGCCATTCTGCAAACAATAGTCTGCTGGGATAAATGGATTTAGAAATAACGAAATTTCGACTTTAAATATTCATAACCTTTAAACTAATTGAAATAAAAAAAAAAAATCCCGGCGAGGTGCATATTTGCATAAGCTGAGATGCCAACTCTATACAGATCTTCAAAGCTGTTGAAAGCTTGAATTTTCTGCTACGCGTTACACACACACAGAAACAGACATCCTTTTGAAAAATATTAAATATGTAATAATAATGCACTCGACCGTTCGATATTAAATTGTATATAAATTAGAATGTTACAGTAAAATGTAAGATACGTCAAAATGTTTTTATAAACCTTTTATTAATAGAGAAAAATTTGTTAAATAGTTGAGCTTCCAATAAATCAAAATTTCCATTAGTTATAATTTTACCGTTGTATATTTTGTAGACGCATTTTATATATTATATTTTTATTAATAAATAATCATAAATTTATTTATAATTGCTATTATTTTATTTTTAAATTAAAATATTTCTTTCTCGTTCAAATAAAAATCCCCCCAAAATATTATTTAAAATTAAATAGAGTTATTTCAAAATAATATACCAACATTGATAGGTGCAAAATATTATATTCAGATTTTTGTGGTCATCATTTGGTATTTATATAGTCACAACCTCTCTACTAGAGTTGCCCCTATAAGTAGGAAACATAAAAGTAATGAAATGATCTTACATAGTAAATTTCGATGAAGAAGCCAGTAAAATAGATCAAAATAATGAATAACATAATTTTTAATTTTTGAAAGTCAGCTGTCCATAAAATATGGTGATGCTTTATATTACTTCATTCATTTCTTATTCTGTTTGCACCACTTAATATGCACTCGTTTCCAGTAATAATTTACTTATACTAAAAATGTTGGTGTTCAATTAAAAAAAAATTGCTTTTATATTTTGTGGACTTCCCATCTCTGCAATTGGTTTATTTAATCTTACGTTCTTTCGAAGTATTTATTTCTCGAAGACTTTGATCGAAGTTGAAATTTTTTTATAAACCAGCAAACTTCCGCGCACTTCGGTCGCTAAACTCATCTAAGTACACCACGGCCATGCATGAGAAACAGGAACCGGCGGACATCAATTGCCACCGATCCTGCCACCCGCTTCTAATATCCTAAGTCACATACCAGTCATACCCCCCCCCCCTCCTATTCAATATTATTATCTCTTGTAGGATAATATCTCCCTATAAAGATATACATACTATACCGAATCCTAACATAACGCAATGAAGTTACGTTCCCCTATAACCTTAGCAAATCAATTTATCAAGTTCAATACCTCAAACTTTTCATCTTAAGTTTTTAATTGGTCTGACCATACCATAGAATAAAATAGTCTAACTCTCTCTAACTTTATGGATCATATAATTCAGCTCCAACCAATCTAACTAAAAACGAAGTTTGTATAATTGCATTGTTTACAAGGTGATTTTGAAGATAAAGCAGAAAATAAGTCTCTCTAATTCCATGGCTTAAGATATTCATATTCTGAATTTTTAAATAGGGATGACCTCACAAAATTACATTTCCTAGTCCGCTGAATTATGGAGGTGGTCTCACCTCTAACTTCATGAGCTGAATACATTTTTCCTGTTATTTCTTCAAGCATTAAGTTCTCATAACTCAATTGCATCATGTTGTGGCAACATCTTCGACCTGAGATTATAAACACAAAAATAGCAAAAAAGGCCAAACTTTGAGAGGCTATCTTCCCAGATCCAAGGGTTAATTTTAAAAACGACTTTCAGATTTGAATTCAGTATGGTAATATCAGCAAACAGAAGTTTTTTAGCCTTCGAAATTGCATTTGGTGCTTTGACATGATGACACTGCGCTTTTAAAAAGGTGATTAAAAATTTGTTCAAATCAGTGATGAAAAAACATCGAAGCTATACACACAAAAACTTATATGCACCCATAAGAAATTGAGCCTACAGCCACGAAGATCGGCATGTATGTTGTTGTTGTTGAAACCCAGACCGTCCGACCTACCAGAAAGGGGTAAGGTAACTGTTTGGACGGTCGGGAAGTGCCACCCAATTTAGACCGGAACCCAGTGGGGGAGGCATCCCCAGGAACCGTACCCTCCTTCCCCTACCACCAACCTCTCGGAAGGACTTTCGGACCCACATGTTTAACGTGATCGTACTCCGCATGAACACGGCGGCAGTTTTGGCAGTGCCTGGAATCGAACCCGGGCCTACCGAGTGCAACTCCAGCGCGCTAACCAATGGGCTACCGCGCCCGATCGGCATGTATGTGTCGTTTGAGAAAATATGCAAATAATTAGAATTTGGAATCAATAAAGAACTTTTAAGAAATGGTGACAACAAGAAGCTGACATTTTATTAAGTGGTTATCGACTATACAAGTCGATATTCGGTGCGGCATAGAGTCAGTTAGGTTGCTTTTATCCCTCTGCGGAAGATTTTGCCACAAATGTTGCAACTGATCAGCTAATTCAGTGGTATTCAGAGAAGGCTGCAATTTCTGTCACAGCATGTCCCATACGTTCTCTATTGGTGATAGGTCTGGAGGCCTGGATGGCAATAGGAGGGTATTAAATCCTTGAAGACACTGTTGAGAAAGTTGTGCAGTATATGTTCGAGCTTTGTCTTGTTGGTAAATGGAATCTGGGTGACTTGACAGTATAGGCAGAACAATCGGCAACAGAATATCGTCAACGTACAATCAGAGTCTTCAGATTGGCTTGCAACAACTAGAGGAGATCTTTCCACTTTCGACCCAGACCGTATGACATACACCAAAGTGTAAGGTATCTGTTTGGATGGCCGGGATATTCCCATTTAATTTAGACAAGAATCCAGTGGAGAACACAACCACAGTTACCGTACCCTCCTCCTACCACCAACTTCTTGTAACCCACATATTTAGGTCTTAGATAAAAGCCCGCTATACTACATAAAGAATTGTATTTTCAAACGCGGATGATTTTCGCCAACTCCGAAAGAATCCGCGACCCAACAATGTTAAAATGTAATATGCACTCACTTCAGTTGTATTCTATAGCTCACTGTCTTTCGAAGTTTTTTGGTCTCTCTCTCGGAATCCCTTTTGGAAATTTAATTTAATACCGGAACCCCAAAATGAGAAAAAGTCCAACGTGGTCCAAATTGTACATCAAAATTCTTTAATTTTCCGTAAATTTACACGAAACTATAACACACGTTGAAAAACGCTGTATAACTCAATGTTAGTTTCAAAATTTATAAGCATGCGATCCACAAACCTGGAAAAAAAAATAAAGAAAATAAACGATCCTTTCTCTAGGAGAGTGCTCAGGCATGTGCAATCTACCGGGGAGAAACCGCAGTCCTATGCATCTCATTAAGGGAGATGCATTTGTTGCTTTGATGCGTTTTCTTAAAAAAAAATGTAGTATTTAAAAAAAAATTGTTAGACTGCGAAGATAAACACAACTTTCTATAGAATTAAGCTAATCTTCCTGTTTTGGATGCTGCAAAATAAGTATCATATAAACTAAATGCAATTTCGATGTATTTAAGAATAAGTGTATAGCCACATGCAAGTAGGTTTTCTGGTGGACCGTTTGGATTTTTTTTTTTAAGTCCATGTCTAGACGATTTTTTGAAAACAAATATCGAGGAAATGAAACAACGGCACCCCTTATGAGCACTACAAATCATATCACATTAATTTCCTTTGAACAATGTATGTATGCTGTTATACACATCCAGTGTTTTACAAAGATAATTCTTGGGTGGACGCGGTAGCACTGTGGTTAGCGCGCGGAAGTTGCACTCGGTAGGCCCGGGTTCGATTCCCGCCGCTGCCCAAACTGCCGCCGTGTCCACGCGGAGTACGATCACGTTAAACATGTGGGTCCGTAAGTCCTTCCGAGAGGTTGGTGGTAGGGGAAAGAGGGTATGGTCCAAGTGGATGCCTCCCCCATTGGGTTCCGGTCTAAATTGGGTGGCACTTCCCGGTCGTCCAAACAGATACCTTACACCTTTCTGGTAGGTCGGACGGTCTGGGTCGAAGAAGAAGATAATTCTTGGCCTAGAAACGCGTGTTTTTCTCCTTTTTTGAGGAAATTATTTGGAAATGTGCAATGTGCATTCGAAAATTAGAAAAAATAATATTTTAATTATTTACAAAAACCTCTTAAAAGACCCAAATTTAGCTAAAAAGAGGATACATGTTCCGAAATTTACACAACCAATTCTTGGCATAGAAACTCGCGAGTTTTTAAATGCTAGTCAAGCATCTGGGAATGTGTCAAGTGCATTCGAAAACAAAATCCCAAAACATACGAAATTTAATACTTTTTCAAATATATTTAAAATTCTGCTAATCCTTGCCCTAGAAACTTGCCTTGTTTCAAATGATAACTAAAAATTTGGGCATTTGCATAACACATCCGATAATTAAATAACAAATGTAAAATTATTTATAAAATGAAACCCTTAAAACCAAAAATATGGTTTTGAGACTTTTTTTTTTTATAAATTGGGGTATGATTTGGATATATACACAAAACATTCGAAAATTAAAACAAATAATTGCTGTGTAGACTTTGAACTGCATAAAGGTCACTAGAACAGCAATGCACTCGTACAAAACCAAAAGTTAACTCATTTGTTTGTACAGTTGGAACTTTTCAATATTAGTCGGGAAAATTTCCTTCACACCCCCCAGCCAAGATTGCCCACTTGCGTCCCTGATTCTATGATAAACTATATGAGAAACGATAATCGCAATTTAATGCAAATATTGGATAATGTATGAGATATTTTACAAATTTTTGTTAATGTATATTAGTGTGCAAAATGATTGAAACATATTGAATGTGCTATTTTGTTTTATATATATATATATATATATATATATATATATATATATATATTGAGTATACAATATTGTGAATTTGAAGCAGTGCAAAACTTATGAATTGATGATTTTAAAGATATGAAATGTGTATATAATTTCATCTGATTACATTTGTGTACTGCGAGGATGTTGTAAAAATTTTCGCGAGAACAATTACAAAAAAAAAAAAAAAAAATCAACAAGAGTTGAAAGGTCAGGTAATTAGAGATTATATTATTAGACAACTTAAGCAGACTAAATTTATAGGGAAAATCTGATAATAACTGAATTATTCGAAATAGAGGTACGATTACTTAAAACTTTCGAAAAGTATAATTCAAGCTTCAAGTAGGTCTAGTATAATCTAAAATCTTTACCAATTTGAATTGCAGAAAGTATTTATACGCAAGTCTAAGTAAAATTAGCAGTAGAACTAATTTTAAAATGATAATATTCAACTCTTTACGATATGTAACAAAAAAAAGACCGTAATGATCATTTCAACCGCAAACGAAGTTCCTTTTCGCCGTACGAACTGACTTTTGTCGCCGATAAAGAAAATTCAATTTCCGTTCAAGTGTCTCCGTAGAAGATTAGGGCGACTTCTTTCCTCTTCGTTTCATCGGCACGGAGAGAGTAAAGAGTGACAGACAGATTTTGATTGACAGCTGTCCAACCATTCAGAGCTAGGAGAGAATATCTGGAACACGAGAACAAGTGGCGGTTGCTATAGAAATAGAATGACGCAACATGCGGCGCGCGTATTTGTTTTGAATTGCAAGACAGAAAGCGTGTATGTTAATATGGGAATATTAAGCCAGGTAGGTCAGCGACTTATTTCGTTGTTTTTGTTTTGAGTGAAGTAAATTTAGAAGCACATCCCCGCAGTACTAATGAGAATAACACGAGATTTTTTTTTTTTATTATTGTGAATATACAAATAGAAAGTTGTGAATGTACGAATAGAAAATTATGAAAGAATTAGCACATAGTGATAACTTGCACTGGCGATTGAAATTGACTTAACGATAACAATGTAGTATTAAATATTGAAAATTTGAATTGCGCATATGTGTAAATATCCATTGCTTAAATATTTTATAATTAATGATGAAATTTTATTTGTGAAATAATAGAGAAGTGAAGTGTATATATATATATATATATATATATATATATATATGATGTTATGAATGATGATAACTTGCACAATGACAAATATGTCAAATTTACAGCCAAAATTGCATAATTGAATGTTAATGAAATTTTATTTGTTTACAAGAGATCCAAATGTCAAATATTCTTTCCCTGGTGTCCGAGGGATATGTCATAAAAGATATGACATTTTGTGCAATTCTAATTAATGCACAGTGTTTTGAGAACCTTTTAAACTTTTTTTGAATTTAAATTTTTAATGATGAAGTTAACATTTTGCAAAATTGGATTTTTACAAGTTTTCTTTTTAAAAGACTTCTAAAGGCATATGCAATGGCCAAGAAGTCATTTCATTCTTTCTTCACACGGGATGTAACATCTGCAGGATTTTCACAGCTGCAAAAGAGAACAGTCTACCCCCCCCCCCTTTCAGCATGTGCAAGGATGTTTTTACATCGTTTAACCCGTAACGGTCAAAATTCCTTCATAGCCACAAACTTTGTTTCCCACAGAAACCTGATACTGGAATTCTGCACCCTTAAAGTTAACATGGACAGTCTTATGAAGATAGCCATTTTTACTGTCAACTGCAGAAAATAATGGGGAAATGTAACTCCCACCTCAGCAGTACAGCTGGGCAAAAGTCGCAGATGGGCATGAGGCTTCAAGGGGGAAATCAACATCATATCCCCTTTGATTTTGCATTATAGCAGGCTACATCCAATAAGAGACCTTGTAAGTCCAGGAGTGGCCAATTACATATGTTCTAAAGAGTGCCCTTACTAGCACAGCAAAAATGTAATAAAAAAATAAAAGAGAGAGTCTCGGGACTTCGACAAAGGAGTGACGGCTTCGGCCCGTCACTATGCTCTCCTTTCATATTTGCTGATGATGTAACATTTTTGCAGTCCAAGAAAAATCTTAAAATGTTGGCCTTGTGCTAGGCTGAGCCGATACAGATGATAGGACCTTGATCTCTACAATACCTACATACATGGCACCTAGAAAAACAGAATGGGCATGTATTAACTTAATCCGTAATGGATAATCGTGGCCTGGTATATTGAAACTCCAATGTTGACGTCGTTAGAGTATGGGACGACTGATAGTTATGGACAATGGTCCTACTATGTCGTACATATTAATCCGGCATACTTTATCAAGAGCTGGTGTGTTTTTGGAAAAATGTTTCCTAGAACTAAGGTGTCGTATAAGCCGACAACTCATATTCAGTGTAACAAGGAACAATCTGTGATATAAAAGACCTGTTTATGTAGATGCAGATGTCAAAATATGTAACAATCCATAAAGGAATCCATGACTGCTCAACCACGTAAGTCCTATTCTACATTTGTTCTGAGAATTTGCAATGAAAGACTATATCATTTGGGGTAACAATAAATAGTAAAGAGAGATTTAATTTAAAGATTTTACTTTTGCCCATTTAATATATAGTTGAAAACTAAATCAACTTATTATTATAATTAAGTCCATCTGTTATGATAGCATTTATTTACAATGCTCATATCTAATACTGATTTAATAAATTTAAATGAACCCCAACTTAGAGACTAGAGAAGAATAATAATAGTATGTTGAAAATTAAAATGTAAATCTGTAATTATGAATGAATATAAGAAGTGTGTAATGAATATAAAAAGGTAAATTTGTAATGATGAAACTTACTTAAAGGATATTAAGAAATGCTATATGAGTTACTAACTTCATTAGATAATGGTGTATATGATTATGCATTAATTTGTTGGTATAAAACTGTGCAAGAATTTAAATGGATAGATTTTCACTTCTCAATGCATATAAATAAATATATATATATAATAAATGTTATTTTGGATCCACACCTGCCTCTTCTTTTGACTCTTTAAGTTTTTGAAATTAATTAATAATAATGTGATGTGTTTCAGGTATCTTGGAAGGTAAGTGTGATTTTAAAATGCTAACCACTTGTGATCCTATAAATTAAGTAATAGACCAATATTAATTATATATTAATGAAGTATGCAATCCTTAGAAATTAAAGTACAGTTGCACGTGGTCTATATACTTCTTAAAATTGTGTCAGCAAAGATACGGCCTTTACATCCTGATAAATTGTTGTGCAATGTAACGATGAATTCGTGATGTTCATGACAACAATAGTTGCGCAGCGCTCTGCTCGTTTGTCAGAATAAACGATAAGGCATAAAATTGTCAACATTTCATATTTTCCCAAATGCACTAACTAATGGTGTTATTATACGGGCAATTTTTATTGCCGAACTTCGGCAATTCCATCCGTCAATCATACTTTAGACTCCTCCTCTTTAACAGGTCCCGTCTCTCTAATCTCGCCGATTTCATTTCAAAAAGCATTCTTTGATGTGTTTTTCGTATAATTTGAATTTTTTATATCCTAAAGGTGTCTGTAATTTGTTAAAAGTTCTGTTATTATTTTTCCATCTCCAGACTTTAGAAATTTCCTCCTATAATTTGGATCTTTTATATGCCACAGGCGTTTGTAATTTGGTAAAAGTTCTATTATTATATTTACATCTCCAGACTTTAACAATTCCGCCCGGCAACGATACTGTAAGCCCCTCCTTTCTAAGAGGCCCTCCCTGTTTAGTGCAGCCGATTTCAGGAAGCATTCTTCAGTGTGTTTTTTCGTATATTTTGGATATTTATAACCCACAGGTGTCTGTAATTTGGTAGAAGTTCTATTATTTTTTCCATCTCCAGATTCTAACGCTTTTGAGCTGCTTCGACCTGTTTGCATTACGGTCGTCATCGCCATCTTGAATGCAAATGAGAAGAGGAAAGGCGGAGCGTAGTGACGTCTAATTTTATAGTCCTCTGATTGGGTCCCCGCTCTGAAATTGAGCAATTTTTATTGACGAGTAGGAACGAATTGCGGCAATTCGGCGGCAATATTTCTTCCCATTGAAATGTATGGTGTTGCTGAAAAATTGCTGGAAGGAATTGCTCCGTGTAATAGCACCATAACGTTGTAGCCGTGTGTAGAAATAAATATCTATACTTTTAACGTTTTTAATGCTTCAATTACTCAGTCCTCGACCATTTTGTAGCATTCCTATCAGAAACCAATCAGAGAGAAGCTAGCAACCGTCTCCACCAATTAAATCTTTGTCCGTAGAGAAGGACAATTTTTACTTCAGGTCATAAAAAATTTAATAACTCACTAGCGGCCTACCTGTTCTTCGTTCAGAGTATGTATAAAGAAACTTACAATTTACAATCATGTGCAAATTCCTATAGTATACTAAATGACATTTTTATTCAAAATATTCTATTAAAATATTTAATTTTTGCTCCTAAAAAGAAGTTTAAAAATCTCTGTTCTCGCTATATAAAATTATCTTTACTGGCAGATCTGAAGAATAAAACATCCTAGCCACTTTTGTAAGTAAATTTACAAAAAATATGGAATTGAATCAATATATGCAAAATAAAAGCATTAAAATTGTATGGGACCCGTACTACTTGTATACGCGAATATTAGAAGATACAACCTGTATTAGTAGATTAAATGTATAAATTGAAAATTACAATAAACCCGTAATCTTTAAACCTAAAGACAGTAATTGATTCCAATATATGCCAAAATGAAACTGCTAAAATTATATGGGAAAATATCCTGTACTACTTATAAAATCGTAAATTAAAAGATATATCCAAGTGTTAGTAGAAGATTACCTGTATTACAATATGAGTCTCATAAATTTTTGTCAAAATAAAACAAATAACGTAATAAATTGAAAATATGAATAATCTCCGTAATATTCATACCAGAAGGCCATACGTGATTACAATATATGCCAACATATGTCAAAATATATGCCAATATACCTGTGCTACGTATATTCTCGTAGATTAGAAGATATACCCGTGCATTTGTAGAAGGTTTCTCGTACAACGTATAACACATGAGTTTCAATAATTTTTGCAACAATAAAACAATGACATAACAACTTGAAAATATCAATAATCATTGAATTAATAATCCCCGAAAATATCAATAATAATAATGTTTAAACCTGAAGCCCTTAATTGATATTATCCAGTCAAAAATGCAATAGCAATGAAATTTATTTCATTTCAAGCGACATGATATCATTTGCTTCAAATAAATTGGTGGAAAAAATATCGTCTGAATAATGCTATCTCTATGGAAGGTTTGACGACATCTTCTTTAATTTAGCGACATTTTAAAAAATCGCCAAATTTATCGCCAAATAGGACTGTAGAACTGGCAGTCCCACTTAGCGACAAATTGACGAAACACCATCACGATACTATCCAATAACAAATCACAATTATTTTCATTTATTTTGCGCAATTTTATCAATTTCAAGATATTTTTATGGTTTTACAAACATTTTTATTAATTCGGTGATATTTTAAAAATTCGCTAAATGTGTTACTAAGCAGGACGGTTGGACTGACAGACAAATGCTAACGAAACATCATTTCAGTACTCTCATCTAACAAAACAAAATAAATTTCATTGATTTGCGTCGTTTTTATCAATTTGGTTACAATTCAGTCATATGGACAACGTTTAAGAAATTTGCCAAGTTAACGATATCCCGCCAAATTCGTAGCTCTGAATTTGCAGATCTGAATAAAATATCGTGATCCCGTTTGTATATACTAAATGAAAACACTAAAATTGTATTAAAAGATGTACCCGTTCTACTCTGTTTCAGTTTCAACAATCGGCTAAATGAATTTATGGGCTAAACAAAATATATGAGTTCATTAGCTAAACACAATATATAAACTTTAAAACTCTTCGCCAAAATAAATGAAAGTGATGTTCGCGGTCCGCAATTCATATAATTAATAGAAAAATCAAACCGTTCATTTATAAGATAGTATAATTTTATATCAATTTATTTAATATGAAAATCGAAAACATAATAAATAACATTAACAAACACATATAATTTAATTGCGTTGCCGAGGAACGTGATATATCCTCATAAAATTCTTAAAATTAATTAACCATTTTGATTTCCTAATACTTTTCATCGTTGAATAAAAGCTTATGAAAAATAAACGATGGTAATAGATTTCCCATTTAAATTCATGATTTCAGAAAGTGACTATTTAGTGTAAAAATCTGCCACAAAACTCAAGAGATAAAGTTTTAATTCTCTTTCACGTTTTAAATAAACGGTTTCCAACCTTTTCGATTGGAGGAACCAGGGAGTTTGAGTGTAGAACTCCTAAGAAAAAGTTCCGTTTATCATTAATATTTCGACGACTCCTGGACTTAGAAACTCAAAACTTGGACTAAATTTAAGGGAGACTATTCCAAAGCCATCCACTAAATGTCATTAAATCCGGTTTATCCGTTCTCCCGTGATAATGAGACAAAAGAAAGTTTTGTTTTTCACTAATATCTCGAGAACCACTGGTCGCAGAAACACGAAACAGAGACTAAATTTCAAGTGGGGCTATTTTAACGCTTCCCACAAAATTTCATCAAATTCGGTTCAGCCGTTCTCCCGTGATGATTCAACAAACAGACAGACAGACATACAGATTTTCAATTTTATTTATATAGATTATCTAAATCAAGATTTAAAAAAGGGCTCCTTTCCTACAAAAATTCAACTATGTTGGTACATGTCAACAAACATTGGAGGTCTTGCTATTTTTAGATTGTCGAGGACACATAGTCGCAGCTCAAATACTCTTCGTTTGATTTTGGCATTAAATTTTTCCTAAACTAAAATTTAAATCGTAAAACGGTTTATATCAGTTCGTTCCCCTAATATTTCTCTACAAATGTACCAAATTATATAATTTTGTGGTACGTGACAGAGAAACTCAAGGAATGCGAAATTTGTCAAACAGCAGCAATGGCGGCAACTGCAACTTTATTTTAATATAGAGAAATACATTTCCCTAACAGCAGAAGAACGTAATAAAATAATTTCGGGATCCTGTATTTTATGATCTAATGTTATTTATGTATTTTGTAATTTAAACGTTTTTTTAAATGTATCGAATTTAGAAATATCAATATGCAAATCTTGTCTCACGGATTTGGAATGTGTATAAGTGCTCATGTTCGTCATATCTGAAACAATTTACATTGTCTCTGATGAAGAAAGTAGTGACGTCCGATAAAGCTCTGGATTTGTAATTTTAAGTACGTCATAAATGGTGTTACTATTAAAGACCTTTTATTTTACCAAATTTGGTTGTCTTTATTATTTTGTTTAAAAAAAAAAAAAACTATTGTTTAGAGTTATCCCAAAATGTATGACTGGTTTAAATCAGTTACCCTTGCTATCCACCCAAAAACTTCAAGATGTTTTTCTCCGTTTTTATATTTTGTTTGATTAATAATGCAAAATTTGTAAGATCTGTTGCAAATATCGTAAAAGCAATGAAACTTTTTTTTATCAGAGTTAGTCTGCAAATCTGTACTTAAGGAAATTCATATCTCCATTTTGAAATTTCTAGCAACTGGAAAAGATAGCTGGTTTTCACAGTGAACTTCTATAAATGCACATACGTATTACCATTTAAAACGCTATTAACACCATTTTGGGAAAATGCAGAATTGGATGTATTTTTATTTTCTCATACTATATAATAATATGGAGAAAATATTGTTCTCGAGAAAATTTTCGAATTCGAGATTTTGATGTCAATATATGTTTTAGGATCTTTTGAACACGATTTGACTATTTGTAGAGTACTGTTCGTCTGTCTGTCTGTCTGTGGTCGATTTATTGTGTACACAATAGCGGCCACAAAAATGATTGAATTTTCACGAAACTTTATATCCGGCTTTGATATCAAAAATTCTAGAACTCGATAGGTTTTTTTTTTTTTAATTTCAGCGAAAACTTTGAAATTTAATCTAAATTTTATACTTTTTAACATAAGAGCATAAGAAAACATTTGACATAATTATAGATAAAAGGGGTTATTTGTTGCTCAATGATCTCGGGACGTAATGGTTTCACTTATTATTGAAAAAAGAATGCTCGATACAATTTTGTGGTTGGACGTCATTGGCTCCACCTCGAAGGGGAAAGTTACCCCCCACCTCAAGGGGATACATTTTCAAACATGGTAATAATCAAAATATTTTTAAAGGTCTTTTGAGGTGACACGCCATAATTGCAATCATTTGGATCCATGATACCGATGTTTCAAAATTTTTCTTGAAAATTTAAAAAAAATGTAAGGAAATATAGAAAATGTAAGATGGCTTGTTTGCCAAGAAGATTTGGTCACTAGATGGCTAATTACTTAATGACTGATGGTCTAAAGAAAAGTGTGATTCTTTGTGGAAGTAGCAGGCGCTAAGATTCCTTGCCCTTTTCTCATAAAGTCTGCTATCAAAAATTACTACGATTCTGGAGTTAGCATGCCTTAAGTTCATACGCGTATATGATTAAGTATATGAAATATATATTAAGTATATAATATGAAATATATATCATGTATATGAAATATATATTAAGAAATATATATAACGTATATATTAAGTATATGAAATCAATATTTATGAAAACTAAAAGGGAATCATACTTATTCGAAAATGAATGAAGTCACATTTAATGAGTCATCTCACGCTCATAAAGAAAAACCTCCTCCACAATTATTTGCACTAGTAAGTAATTAAAGGAATGATTAAATAAGTACTTGTAAGTAAAATGAGTGCAAATATCATAATTTGTTTGATAAATAATTAATAATATGTACAATTCTAACAATATGTACAATATGTACAATATTGAACAATATGCACAATATGTATAAATCAAATAATTTTTAAATATGATAAATAATTTTTTGATTTATATTTATCATATTTATTTTATATTTGAAATATGAAATAAATATGATAAATATAAATAAAAAAAATTCATAAATATGATAAAATAGTTAATTTGGCATAATTGTCTACAAATCTTTTGAGTCTGTGCCTCTTTTGCAGAGTTAAATTGCAGGGCATGCGACCACGCCTTGAAACGTATTTCATAAACAAGCTCAATGTACAATAACACAATTCAAAAAATTGTTACAGAAAAGATGGTTTGAAATTCGTTACATTTGTAAAAGCTATAAAATGTGTATATGTTAACACACATCAGTTGAATAAGCGCATAAACTGGATTGACCTGTTACCCACTTGTTTTAAGTAACAAATAGTAATTACCATGAATTGACATACTTTATTTCCATCTGATAATGATTATAAAGAACGAAGACAGGAATAAAAGAGTTTGAGAGTCTCACACTCCTGATATTTATACGCATACTCGTACAAAAAGAACACAGGAATATGTATGTGAAGTAACTGAAGAATATACGCATACTACTATAGAAATAACACAGGAATATGTATGTTGGAGACCTGAAGAATATGCGCATACTAGTACACGAAGAGAACGCGATAACATATATGAGAAATAACTAAAGAATGCTTATTTATTTAACATTATTGAATGCTCTGATTTTTCAAAAATTCAATCGAAAATGTATAATATTCAATCAAAAATGTATAGTCTTCAGAACGTTCGTTCACGTTTACAATCAATAGGCTTCCAGTATTCATGGATTGTAATAATCCTACTATATTCCTTTTGACACTCTGGATTTATTCGTGAGATTTCGCACGTCCGCACACACACACGCACACACACACACGAACGTAGCCATCATCTCAGAAACCTTCGATTCAAGTCCAGGAGTGCTTCAAACGTGCTTTTCCGTCGAAAATTCGAATTTTTTACCCAGTCACAATACTTTCTCCATACATTATAGTGTCCTATATGTGCAGAAAAAGTAAAAATATATGTGTATATCCTACGCATGCAGGAAAATTATAAATATATATTTCTGATTGAAACATAAAATAAATTTATTTAAAATAATTTTGAAATTATATAAAATGAATAAAAAATGATATAAAAATTTATTTCATAGAACTATTAAAAACCAATAGCACAATCCAGATTCAAATAAAACAGAGGATATGAAATAACAATTTTCCTCAGCGATCGTTGTTGTTGTTGAGACCCAGACCGTCCGACCTACCAGAAAGGTGTAAGGTAACTGTTTGGACGGCCGGGAAGTGCCACCCAATTTAGACCGGAACCCAGAGGGGGAGGCATCCACAGGGACCGTACCCTCCTTCCCCTACCACCAACCTCTCGGAAGGACTTACGGACCCACATGTTTAACGTGATCGTACTCCGCGTGAACACGGCGGCAGTTTTGGCAGCGGCTGGAATCGAACCCGGGCCTACCGAGTGCAACTCCAGCGCGCTAACCAATGGGCTACCGCGCCCCTCCTCAGCGATCGTGTAAATTTTAATCAAATTCATTCACAAAAAGCATTTAAAATTGCGAAAACATACTGCCACCAATGCCATTTTGCTGCCAGTTGTTTTTCTCTCAATTTTACATAAAATAATTTATGTTCTGAAAAAAAAAACTTATTTCAAACAACAAATATTAACAACTTAATTACACCTATCATTTTCTTTGGTTCATTTTTGTAACACTTCACATTTTTAAAACAAAATTTGTTAATTTAAAGAAAAATGCAACCACGTTTTACATTTCTGTTAATGGACGAATACAAACAATTGATCTTCCTGTTAAACTTATTTATTTTAATGAAAACACTTTTAATATGTTTGTGAACATTGTGTTATTCTTTCTCTCGTATTCTTCTTATGACCTAAGGTATAGCTTTTAAATAGATATCGTCTTGACAAACATATTTAATTTAGTTTACAGAATTTAATTTAGTTTACATTTCAGAATTTTAAAGATATACTTTTTATTAAATCTAAAATATGTCTTTTAAATAATTTTTTAATTCTATGAGAAAAGAAGTGAAAAATTGCTTTATACACCTGTATAAATAGGATAAAAAAAATTTGATGTGGGTAACACATGACTTTCCTTATATAATGCAAAGAATTTACTACTTTTACGGTAAAAGAAATTAGGTTATTCTTATAGTAGATACTTATATTCTTTCCAAGATATTGAATTTTTGTCAGTGAGCCGTCATTTTCATTGATTTAGCGTCATTTTTATCCATTTGGCGAGTTTTTCGATTATTTAGCAACATTTAAAAAAGTCGCCAAGTTCGCGACATTCCACCAAATTAGTCGCCAAAATCTCGCCAAGCGTTATGGAGGGAAAAATAAGTTATTCTTAAAGCAGATAAATGACTATTGGCGTTCAAATACAAAAGTATTACTCAAAGTACCTTTTTTCATGAATGGAACGAGTTAGATCCACGAGAATGATGTCATCAAATTTATCGCATGGTATTACACATGAAAAGTGAACATGTTTCGCAACAGGAAACATTTTTTTTTTTATTTTATATGATTTTTTGATAATTTTTTTGAAAAATGTGCAATATCTCGAGAACGGTTCATATTAGCGTTCTGAAATTTATGTCAATCGTTTTCTAGTGAAAATTTACATGAGAAATGTCTATTTGCGTAACTTTATTAGAGGTTTTGATTTTTTGACGCTTTTTTCAACATTTCACTCGAAAATTTAGGGGGGTTCTGAACATTCAATTGCTTATAAAAGAAGCTTCCAGTTTTTACGGATTGTAATTTTTGTACTAAATTTCGTTCGAATCGGTCCATTCGTTCGTCAGTTATCGTCTCCACAGACTCACTGACATACACACACACATACTTTGGCACACACACACACACACACATACATGCTTTCACACACACACCCACATACTTTGACACTCACACACACACACACTTTGGCACACACACACACACACACACACACACACAGGCACCACTTTAAAAATGTTCGATTCGGAATCAGGAATGCTTGAAACGTGCTCTCCCGTCGAAAACTCGAATTCGAATTTTCGACCCCGTCACAATACTTTCCTTATACATTACGTACTATATGAGGAAAGTAATAAACATATAAAAAAACTTAACAGAGGTAAATATAAAAATTCTGATAGAAAACTTTTTATCAATTTTTCTCATTAAAGGCACTTGTAATTACGAAACTCTTAAAGTCACAGAGTTTATTTTTGATCAACGAGTTATTTTTATCAAAATTTCATAAAAAAAATTTAATTGAAAAATTAAATCAATAAATACAAAGAAAAATTACATTTTATTTTAATCACACGTTTTATTCTGCTCATTCTCATAACACATCAGATTTTTTAGAACAGGTTTTATTTTTTGGAAAGAATATTCCTTCACGTTAAACAATTACTTTCTTCAAAATATAATGATTTCTTCTAATTGAAATATTTTGATTTCTTGTAATGGCAACTGTTATAGTATCTATTGTTTGTCTTTTCTCTAGCAAAACATGTTTTTTTCTACTTTAAACCTATAAATGAGTTTGCAGGATTCTTTTTATGGGAAGCATTTTATTTAATTTTCTTGGAAAACACAATGAAATGAGAAAAATGTTAGTAATTGAATTCAGCTATTTTTCAAAATATACCTATAGTATACTGTCAAAATATACCTATAGTACACTGTCAAAATATACCTATAGTACATTGCCATAAGAGAAATTATATATTATATTTAAAGTAGAAATTTCAGTATAAGCTTCTAACAAAATATGTCTTGAACCACAATGCAGATTTTGATTAATTTTTTTTTTCACAAAATAAGTCTGAGTCTAAGGAATATTCTGATGTAAGTTTCATCACCCTCCAGCAATGTGGGAAATATCGAAACTGAAATATTTCTGTCTGCTATATCATTTTTCAACTTGACAAAGGATCACACAATAGGAACATAAACAAGTTTCACTGTCCTACAAAATACTTCAGAAAGTTTATATTCAATTCTTTAAATATAACTTTGATAAACGCCATGCAAATAAATTAATATTATCATAATTATGGAGCACAACAAGTGTTTGTTGCTATTTTCTGCTGATGAACAGCGCACAAAAAGCGCAAATCTAAAACATTTATACTGTGTCGTATCGACATTTCATAGCGAGGTTAAAAGAGAACGGTTTTGGAGTCATTTTTACAAATAATTTCTTGTTTCCATAGAGATACAAGGGATTTTCAATTTCTGTTCGCCGAGCGCTCTGATTTCTTATTTTGGTTCCTTTTTCCGGCGATGTCCGTGTCTGGTTCTGACGTACGAATGCGGAATAGAAACGAAACGTCATTTATGCGGATATTTGATGATCAAGCAGATTAGATCGATTGGACTGATATTAGAGGTTGTAACTGTAGGTGTGGAAGCTTTTTCTCAAATTCTTGGAGCGGAGAGAAAGTGCTGGTGGCTCTGTAGCAAAAATGGACACACAAAGGATTAGGAGTAAAGCCAGAAAGCTTGGATCAATTTTCGATTTCACGTAATTCTGATTGACGTAAAATAAATCCAGATGAGATGATTTCTTCGGATCCTCATCAAATTATCCTATAATATTTCTAACTACCTCTGTGCTATATTTTTAGGTTAGAAGCACCTCCAGTTCACTTTGAGTATGTCTAATTCTTCTCGGATGAAATTCCTGGTTCATTTAGCCAAAAGGACTCCTTTCGAATAACAGCACTCACGATGGTGATTCTTTGATGCAAGGAATGATGGAATGAAAGATATTACAACGTCGCGATGATGAATACCCTGGCTGATTGATGGCTGATAATTGTAAGTCCATTGATTTAATAATTACGTCGATCCAACAAGATGATCGAGAAGTAAAAGTAACTTTAGCGAGCACTCTAAAGAGTTAGAATTAGTTGATTTAAATTAATATTGAGGATTGATTAATACTGTGTGAAATTGTCAATTTGATTTTATGAACATATCTAAGATTTATATGTATTAATTTGAAGGTATTATAAATATCTATGGAAATACTACAGCTTATAATCTATGCCATTTGAATTGTCTTATTTGTTGATATTGAGAAAAAATATTTAAGACCAATGCTCCAAAAGAAATTGTATAAGAACGAGGGAAATCAATTAAGTCTGACTGTTTTATTATTGATCATATTATTTACTAAATAAAAATCATTATTTAAAGGAAATGGCAGTGTTATATTATCCACATTGTATGTGTGTGCTCAATCTTTATCCTATAGCTATCTGCGGCTGGCCATCCTGCGTCTTACAGGACAGGAAAAATTTACTTAGTTAGTATTGTTACACAAAGCTGAGGTAAGTGAGGGTTGAGTATAAGTACAAGTGATTTTCCATTACAAGTAATTACCTTCAATACATGCAAGTGGGGATGGATAGCCCAGTTATTAAAACACGAGGATTGCACTCAGAGAGCCCGAGTTCCATTTCTGACTCCGACCAAACTACACTCAAGTGCCAAAAGTCATGGAATGCTTATCTAATGTCGTGTTGAGCATCCTTTAGCTCGGCGAAGTGCAGCAACAAGACGTGGCATGGACTCAACTAGTCGTAGGTAGACTCCAGAAAAAATGTTCAGCCATGATGTTACGATATCATCCCATAAATGCGTAGTTGTGGTAGGTTCTGGAATTTAGGCACGAATGGCTCTTCAGATCATATCCGAGATAGGCACCAAGGGGTTCATGTCTGGCGATTTAGGTGTCGAAATCATGTGCTGGAATTGTCCAGAATGCTCCTCAAATCAATCACGAACAATATGGGTCCTGTGTCACACAGCATTATCATCCTGGAACTTCCTATCGTTATTGGAGTACACGAAGTTCATAAACGGTTGCATAAGGTTACCAAGCAGCTGAACATAACGATTTCCTGTCAATAACCGGTTCAATTTGACCAGAGGACCCAAACCATGCCAAGTAAACACTACTCGCACCATTATGGAACCACCACCAGCTTGCACAGTGCCTTGTCGACAAGTTGGGTGCATAGCCTCATGGGGTTTGCGCCCCACCCGAACGCGACAATCAGCTCGTACCAACTGGAAATGTGACACATTGAACCAAGTTACCTTCTTCCAGTCATCTAGGGTCTATTGCATGTGTTCGGGGCCCAGGTGATGCGCTGAAGCCGATGATGTGGCACTCGAGTCGATCTTCTGTTGCCATATCCCATCAACGCCAAATTTCGCTGCACAGACCTCACAGATACGCTTCTAGTTCGTCCCTCATTGAATGTGATAGTCAGTTGAAGGAATGTCGTTCGTCTGTTGACACGGGCAATTTTGTTCAGACGTCGCTGGTCTCGATCATTCAGAAAATGTAGCCGTCTTCTGCGCTGTCCCTTGTGGAAGATATTGCCTTCCATGAGGTACTCTCGATACACCTTTAACACTGTCGAGCGAAAAATCTTCAAAGTCTCAACAACTTCCGAAATGCTTCTAGTTCCAACTATCATCCCGCGTTCAAACTCGGTTAATTCCGGTCAAGTAGCCATTATTACGTTATTTAACATTTCACAAGACATGCAAGGGTCCTACACACAACGCTGATGACCATCTGACTCTTTATACCCTCTTAACGCAATGCGGCAGCCACTTGTAAATTTGTATACTGTCTCACTTATATGTTACATGTCTAATATTTGTTACATGTCTAATATATGATTCGCAATTTAGCTGTAAAATAGTCTCTTCTGCTTTCAAAAAGTTGTACCAAATGTTTTGATTTTCTCGAGTTCCTGAGAATATAACCATCTTTCCGTCAAGTGCAGCCATCGCTTCAACTGGGAATCAAAATGGCCACTGTTGCGCCATCCCAAGAATTAGAAGCCTTGACCCAAATTGTTCCAATGTTTACGCGAAGTACGGACACGTTAAATCTGTGGGTTCGAAAATCCTTCTGAGAGGTTGGTGGTAGAGAAATTAAGGCATGGTCCATATAGATTTCGCCCCCACTAAGTTCCGGTTTAAATTACGTGGTACTGACCCGGCCGTTCAAACAGATACCTTATATTTTCGGGTAAGTCGGGCAGTCTGGGTCAAAAGAAAATCCATGCAAGTAACTTTCCATTCAGTTCTGTCCAGATGAAATGAACAATATATTATTTGAATAGCAACAGTTTCTGTAGAATAAAGGTGAAAATCTAATTTAAAATATTTTTATTCGTCACATTATGCCTGATAAAATTTTAATTGAAACATCGTATTTTACAGTTTTATAAATTATTTCTTTCTCAGGCTAACATTGCGAGAAAATTCCACTAGATTTGTTTATTTCAAAGAGGGCACTTATTTGTATTTCAGCAAGCTTTTCAGATCAGGATATCCATTGCGAAATTCCACGGAGTGGCAAACACAGGCATTCTTCTGGTAGGGACATTCCAGGAGCTGAAAGCTGCAATCTAATTGTAATCGAACTATGATCGATATGAAACGATGATATGAAAACTGTAATCGAACTGGGATCATTATGAATATACGCGAATTGTGATCGAACAGCTCAATTTCTTTCCTTCAGATCCTTTCAACTCGTATTTAAGTTACAGGTAGAGCTGCAGAGCCCTGTTTATGCATGCATTTTGTTATTGCTTAGACATCTACTTTAAACTATCGCATCTGGACAAAGCAATTCCCGTGTTCATGGAAATAACTGTAGAGTGTCGAGATATTTTAAACATTTGATTACGTGTAGACCTAAATTATGTGTGTATAGATGTACGAGAATGTGCGTGTTGACCTAAACTATATGAGTATAGATGTAAAAGAATGAACGTGTAGACCTAAACTATATGAGTACAGATGTACCAGAATATACTTGTAGACCTAAATTATATAAATTTAAATGTACGTGAATGTACGTTTAGACCTAAACTATATGAGTATAGATGTACAAGAATGTACATGTGGACCTAAATTATATAAGCATAGATGCAAGAGAATATACGTGTAGAATTTACGTGTAGACCTAAGCAATGTGAGTACATAGTTTTACACAAACAGAGTTAAATTAAAGTGATATTCATTAAGTTTAACAAAACCGAAATTTACGATCTATAATACAGAATTTAAAATAATAGATTTTAGCAATCTTTAAAAATCTTAGCATTATTTAATTAATTAATCCGAAACTTCCAACTAGGAAAGTAATTAATTTCAAACAGAAGTTTTTAGTTGTTATTTCTGTCCGTTCAATGAAAATTTAATTGAAAAAAAAGATTTAGTTCTGATGTAAATTCAATTAATTTTTTGGGGACTTTAATCTACTTTATTTATTGTTAGATACCTCACAGTTACAAATCGATAAAATCTGAAGAAATTTCATTAAAATGCTAACACAAAAATTTGCATGATATGTCGTGAAAAAAATCTTACATAATAGAAGCAAACAACTACATGCGTGGATGTGTTTGTCTGTCTGTGTCGGCTGTAAAGAAAAATTGAGAATTAATTTTGCCGCAAAAGTCTTCAGCTCCCCGGACAATACACCTCGGAGAAATTTTCTAAAATTCGAGTTAATTTAAAAGTTATAAATATATTTAAATCCGTAATTTAAGCTTCAAAATCGGTTTATTATTGATTTAACTATATTTTTTATCAATTTGGCGACATTTTAAAAAGTCTCAAAATTTATTGCCAAGTAGCATGTTTGGATTGACAGACAAATGTTACCGAAACATTATTACAGTCTTCTAGCAAAATATATTTAATTTCTTTGATTTAACGTCATTTTTTCAGTTTGGTAATATTTTAGTCGATTTGGCGGCAATTTCGTAAATTTGGCAATAAACGCAAAGTTAGCGATATCGCGCCAAATTCGTAGATCTGAATTTGTAGATCTGTTATTACAGTCTTCTAGCAAAATATATTTAATTTCATTAATTTAGATTTCATAATATATATATATATATACATATATATATATATATATATATATATATATATATATATATATATATATATCTCGGTCAGTTTCTAAACTCTTGGGTTTATCTCTCCGAAAGTATGTACTGCCACTTCCACTTCCTCTGGTCTGGATTATTCCCACGTGGTAGTAAGCGAGGTAAGCGTTCAAATTGTAGCATGTAGTGGACTCATTTGAAGATTTTTCACGGTGACGACCTTTCGACATGTGAGTTGCTCTTTTTTGCAAATTCGTATATTTGTGCGCTATATTTTTCATGTTCATGTCTATGTGGTATTTTATATTTCATGTTTATGTGGTATTTTATATTCTATTATTGAATTTTATCCTATTTGTTTTTTTCTGTTATTCCGTTGTTGGGCACAGATTGCATAATATTTTAACCACGTGTTTTTATGCAATCATAGAAACAACGTATTTTAGTATATCTGTTTAGAATGTGCCCCTGAAGACGTTTCTGGCAGATATACTATTCTTTAATATGTTTTCCTTGTCCTGGCCTCTCCGTGCTCTACTTTTTCGGCCCTTCCTCGTTGCTTTTTGCTTTTCACAACACGCTTTATTTTGCTCGCGGTTTGATACTGTGGTTACTGATTCACACTCTTGCACTTTAGTTTTTGTTATTTTAATTTATATATATATATATATATATATATATATATATATATATATATATATATATATGGTGATAGGGTGTCCAGTGCTATCGGTGCCCAATGCCTATTTCCTCAACCGTTAGTCACAGAGATATATTTCTAATTGCAAAAATGTTTTAATTTTAACATCTATTATCTGAGAAACAATTTAAACCAATAAATGCGTTTCTGAAAGAAATACGAAATATAAATTTTTATACGGTCCCCCGGTCCTACGAATTATATTTAGGAAAATCATCCTCATACAATTTCATGCAAAATAAAAAAAAAAATCTTCCTTTTACGACCAAAATTCACCGAGTTATGGAGCATTAAACTTTATGACCTAACTCGCTTATGACCTGACGCATAAAAATGTCCCGTTTCAGGCAACCAACCAATCAGGGACCGTATTGGCCATTTCTCCAGGCAACCAACCAATCAGGGACCGTATTGACCATTTCTCAGCACAAAAAGTGCTCCAAATTGAATCAGCTATAAATCGGTCAATTTTGGACGTAAAAGAATGATTTTTTTTTATTTTGCATGAAATTGTATGAGCATGATTTTCCTAAATATGGATTCCCTAATTATTTCCTAATATGATAGGGCCAGGGGACTGTATAAAAATATATATTTCGTATTTCTTTCAGAAATGCATTTATTGATTTAAACTGTTTCTAAGATAATGGATTTTAAAATTTTAAACGTTTTTGCAATTGGCAGTGTATCTCTGTGACTAATGTTTGAGGAAAGAGTCATATATATATATATATATATATATATATATATATATATATATATATATATATATATATATATATATATATATATATATATATATATATATAATCAAAGCGTTTATATATAAGATACTAAGCATATGAAAGTAGGAAGTATATATATATATTGCACTCTGCCGTCAAAAATTGAAAATCTAGAATTCGAATTATCGATCTCAGCCGCCACCGTGCCTTCACTATACATTATACTATACATGTTGAGAGAGTAAAATGATGAAAAATATTAAACTATGTCCCAAAAATATATTTTTTCCCTGAAATTTACTTGTCACGGATATGATTTATGTTTGCACGCAATTTTGACAAAAGATTAGTGATGATCGGAGGGATATTTCAAAGAAATTCAAAACATATAAGGCTTGGGGAAGTATAGTTGGCGTGAAGAAAGATGGACTGAGAAAATGATTTCTTTTTATAACAAAGGGAAATAAGAAAACATGATTAAAAATTTTCGAGAAATAGATTTGCTCTTACTATGTTTATAAAAAATATCGAACAAATCCAGAAATTCGATCTCTTGAGAATATAATTCCATGATGTAACTTTGGAATACCTCTTTAACTTTGTAAAGAAAGACCCACAAATATTAGGTCTTATAAATATATCTTATAAATGAATGAAATTGTATTTTTTGAATAATGTTAATTACGGAGTGCGCGTTTAATGATTACGGGACTTGTTGATATTTTCAACTTCTTACATCATTTGTTTTATTTTGACAGAGTTTTCAAGCTTATATATTGTGTTTAGCCAGTTTTTGAAACAAAATAAGAGTAGTACGGGTATCTAGTATACTATTTCAGCGTTTCCACTTTATATATATATATATATATATATATATATATATATAAATTCCCAAAAAGGACAAGTAACAATGTACTCGTTAATTTCTAGAAGAGTGACAGGAGTAACGGCCGGGAGGGGGGATTGCGACCCCCAACACTCCGGTTAAAGCTTTTTTCCGCCATGGCAAACGCTCCCGGTAGCCGATACTCCCTACCCTATTTACTTCATGACTCTTATAAAACCGTAAAAATTACATACAAACATAAACACTTACAATATTATGTAAATCTTTAAAAGTTTACTACTCTATGCTAAATCAAACCAAAAAGCACTCTATAAATTTTTTTAACAATTAATTTAAAATACTAATGTGAAGTAATTTCATACATTAGTATTTTAAATTAATTGTTAAAAAAATTTATAGAGTGCTTTTTGGTTTGATTTAGCTTAGAGTAGTAAACTTTTAAAGATTTACATAATATTGAAAGTGTTTATGTTTGTATGTAATTTTTACGGTTTTATAAGAGTCATGAAGTAAATAGGGTAGGGAGTATCGGCTACCGGGAACGTTTGCCATGGCGGAAAAAAGCTTTAACCGGAGTGTTGGGGGTCGCAACTCCCCCCGGCCGTTACTCCTGTCACTCTTCTAGAAATTTACGAGTACATTGTTACTTGTCCTTTTTGGGAATTTATATAGGTATACACATGTAAAATTGCAGCATAGCGCTTTACAAGTTGTATTATAAAATTATTTTTTGCTTTTAGCCTTTTAACCAATTCAACAAAAATTGTAGCAATTTTTCAGGTTTTATATTATATATATATATATATATATTAGAAAATGTAACAATAAAAAATTCAAGTAATATTACATCCCCATAGAAGCAAAATCAAGGCCATAATGCCGATAAGAGGAGATAACAGCACCGGCTCAAATTCGATGATTAGTCAGAATTAAATTCGTCTTCAGGTCTGAGTATTTAATTCTAATTAACCCAAACAAATACCTGTTGCAGATTGAGCAACAGTACAATACTATAAATACTCAAACTCAGACTACAGGCATCAAAAATTGAAAAAGGAAGATAAAAGAAAGATTGAGAAAATTTGTATTACAATGTGACATGAACCTTCTTCTTTCACCACGTGTATACTCGATCAACCTCAACAGCTTAAATTATCTAGAAGCACCGGATATATATAAACGTAATTCTGTCACTAAGGTTATATATGAAATCAAAAACTGTATGAAAATGCAGTTATAACAGATTTAAAAAAAAATCGTCTAATACAACTATTAATTAAAATATCTTAAGAACAATTAGATTTACACTAATAAAATCAAGTAAGAAAATTTAAGATACTGTTTTCTTGTGTGCATGATGGTGTAAGAATGAATTTTTTGTTTGTTTAGCCGTTTTTGATTTATAGCTGAAAAAAATTTGACACTTATAAAATAAAATTATAAAATTATTTTAACATTTCTGAAATTTTAGATATTTTCTTTCCTTACAGTACATGGTAATGTATAGGGAAAGTATTGGAATCGTGTCGAAAATCGTAACATGAATTTTCGACGGAGCTGCGCGTTACCCCCCCCCCCCCCTTGGGCTGATTAATTATTGCTACGATTAGAAATAACGACTAAAAGAACTTGCCAAGTTGAAAAACGATCTGAAATCTAAAGGTCAGATAATGTTTCGAAACAAGTAGAGAAGCAAAGATGATCGTATCAGTCCCTCAATAAACAAGTTCAATTACTGATCTATAAGGCGGACCAGTCATAGATCAGCAGTTGGACTCTCACTGAGAGAGTCCAATTACCGAACTATGACTGGTCCGACGTATAAATTAGTAGTTGGAGTCCATATTTGTATAGCCTAAAAATGAAATTTATGTATTAATTATAAATTCAATGTACTGTGATACAAGCGGAAAAATTGACTGAATATAGAGATGTTCCAAAATGCCTAGTGATGTAGATTTTATACTTTTATACTCTCAAACTTACTAAATTTATAAAACTTTTCTGATAAATCTAAAAGCGATTTAAATAAATCAACGTAAAAATGGACGAAATTTGCTAAAACAAAGTTAAATCTCTAATATGCAATACTTGCAAATATTTCTTCAATTAATTTTCATAAATTAGATAGAAATACAAATTCTGCATTATCTGCAACAAACACCTGGTTAGATTTTCTAGAAATAATTTCTAGATACAGACCGATTAGATACCACCCGAATTTAAATTTAAAAGTTTATCGTGTACAGACCAAATAGTCAGTAAAACTAAAATTTCTAAAAGAAATTTATTTATCAGTAGATTCGTAGAATTTTAGCAATGGCTTGGGGCCTTATTTTATTTATCTCGGAAAGTGTTCCAGTTATTTTTATCCCCTATGTACGATGAAAGAAGTTTTGATCTAAAATAGAAGGGATCTGTGTGTTTGATATTTTTATATAGGAACTGTCAAAAATATTTACGAAAATTCTATTGTTCGTTTTTGTTAAAAAGAAACTATATGTTGAAAATATGATATATTTTATGTGGGAATGTATAAGCTGAAATTTATATGACGTGTTGTTTATGCATTTTAGAGAAATAATTGAAGGATTTTATTTCATTTCATTTCAAGAAATTCATCTTGAAATTTTGATTTAATAAATAAAAATGGTTTTAATGTAAAATTAATTACTTCAATTTATCGATACTTAGTATAGCACATTCCAACAGCTGTGCTTGTAAATAAATGCGCTATTTATCCAGAAATTTGGACTCATTCTTGCTTCCTGAGAGTATAGCCTCGATTCCAGCGGATAAGTTGCACCAATATTCAATTCTAATGTGAACACATAAGGAAATGTGAACGATGATATCATGGAGTTAAAAAGAAGAAGATAAAACTTTTATGGATGAAACTCTTGAAAATTCCATAATGCTTTGATAATTATATCTAGGTGTCACTAGTGTTAGTAACGTAGCTGCTGCTCTTGACTGGCACGGCAGAAAGGCATAGTAGTATTTAATATATGTATCTTTGATTATTACTTTCCTTATATACATAATATATAAGGAAAGTATTGTGACCGGGTCAAAAATTCGAATTCGAGTTTTCGACGGGAGAGCACGTTTCAAGCATCCTTCATCACGAATCGAACATTTTTAAAGTGATGTCTGTGTGTATGTGTGTGTCAGTGAGCCTGTGGAGACAATAACTGAAGAATGAATGGACCGATTCGAACGAAATTTGGCACGGAAATTACAATCCACAAACACTGGAAGCCTATTGTTTTTATAAGCAATCGAATGTTCACACACACCCCCCCAGTTCCCGGCCACACACTTAGCTGCAGTAAACCTTCGGGTCTGTCGTGTGGTCTGGGTTTTCAACACTTCAACACCCCCCCCCCCCCCAAATTTTCGAGTGAAATTTTGAAAAAATCGTCAAAAAATCAAAACCTCTAATAAAGTTACGCAAATAGACATTTATTACGTAAATTTTCATTAGAAAACGATTGACATAAATTTTACAACGCTGACATTAACCGTTCTCGAGATATTGCACATTTTTAAAAAAAATATCAAAAATCATATAAAATTAAAAAAAAATCCTATTGAGAAACATGTTCACTTTTCATATGTAATACCATGCGATAAATTTGATAACATCATTCTTGTGGATCTAGCTCGTTCCATTCATGAAAAAAGGTACTTTGAGTATTACTTTTGTATTTGAACGCCAATAGTAATTTATCTGCTGTAAGAATAACTTATTTTTGCGTCCATAACGCTTGGCGAGATTTTAGCAACGAATTTGGTGGAATATCGCCAACTTGGCGACTTTATTAAATGTTGCTAAATTAGCGAAAAACTCGCCAAATGGACAAAAATGACGCTAAATCAATGAAAATGACGACTCACTGACAAAAACTCAATATCTTGGTAGATTTGGCATGAAATCAGGTCTGATACAGTACCTGAGCCAAGAATATAAGTATCTACTATAAGAATAATCTATTTCCTTTTACTGTAAAAGTAGTAAATTCATTGCATTATATAAGGAAAGTTATATGCTGCCCACATCAGATTTTTTTTATGTTAAGGATCCCTAATTATGAGTATAATTAACCAGTATTTTTCATAGTAGTAGGATGAAATACAGAATATAGGAAGATAAGAATATATTGAAAGGTAAAATAATTTTGAATACGCATAAATGTTCTTTATTGCTTCAGTTCTACTTTATTGCGCTACTAATTTATTTTTACAAAATTGGCCGTTTAAATAAATATTTTTGGTCTTTCGCCATAGAAATGCATGCAATGAAGAGCTACTTATTTTATCCCAGCGCCACTTGGATTATTTTTGATCTCAAACGATATTGGCGTTTTCTTAATATGAAATTTTAACTCCTTACTTTTACCTCCATGGATGATAGTCTGTATTTATAGCAGCAGAAATATTTTGGATCGAGTTGAGATGTGTTTGAATTTTCAATTTTTTTCAAGTTTTTCGCATTTAGTGATCATTATCTGTGGTTTTTAAAACTGAAGAACTCAATGAAATAGTTTTTGTGAACCGGCCTATTTTATCTACTCTTGTAGTTTCGGCACAGAAGTTTAACAGTTGAGCCTCGGCTGGCTAGATTGAAAATCCAGTGTTCAATTCTCGGGTGGAGCAGCAATATTGTTTACAATGGAACCCGAACAAATCAACACCGGACGGTGAACATGTTAATCAATACAATGATGTCGGAGGTATGGAGTCCCCAGACAGTGCGACTCACATAGTGGATTTAGAATAGCTAGCAGCACGGCCGGGAAAGGGGATAACTCCTTCACTCTGGAGGCATCCAAGTTTTACCATCCTGCCAAACGAACATTTATTTAGTTCTAAAAAGATAACATTGATGAGAAATATTGTGGTTAAACAGACAGTTTTACATTATATTTGAACTTGACAAGTAAGTCCATTTTTCAAAAATGGGAAAACAGTCATTGCGAATATAGATAAAAAAAATCATTGAAAAATGAAATTTAAAGTGAGGTATATAAACATAATGAGAAGTTGATTAAAATTTAAAAAGTAATAAAATTTTAATAGCCAAATTTAGAAATATATAAAAAGAAAATATATGAAAAGGAAAAAAAGGATGTCGGAGGTCTGAAAGTGACCATAGTAAGACTAGAACGGATTCAATGGGCACTGGGTATATTGAGCACCTATTTCAAATGGAAAAGATAACGACCATGCAGGAAAAATAAAACCTGAAGTATACCCTGAAGGAGAAAAATATAATAATCTGAAACAGAAACAATAATAGCCTGAAGCAGAAACATTTCATCAGGAGACTAACAGGAGGTTCATCAGGAGATTTAAATATAGCAGAAAGTGATCAGTCAGAGTGGTAGTTGCCCGCCAATCTGACATTAGAGGGTAGAGAATGCAGAGTTCACTCCTTTGAAAAGAGCTTGAAGGTTCATCCCATTAGCTCAAAGGTAGAGCTTCGGCTGGTCAATTCAAATGTCCAGGGTTCGATTCCCGGTTGAAGCAGAAACAATCTTTACACCCTCGACTCACGGAGTGAGTGATGCGAGTTGGCGCATAAGTGGCGATTCTCCTGAATTACAGAATGTTATATACAACTGAAAATAAAAAGGAATCCTGGATTCACTAGCGTTCTGTGAGCAACCTCCAGGGGAGGTCGGCTGACCGACCCACTTCCCAAGTGACATAACACACCTTCTCGAAAGAGAGGAATGATATCCCTCCCAACCCTAGTGATATAACACCACCGGTTCCAAAGAAGGCGGTCGTATACACTACACAGGAAGGTCCGCAACTGCAACACCAGTTCAAACCGGCTCTACCACTGCTGTGCATCTGGAAACGAACGAGGCAAATCTTAGTCTCACATCAAGTCAGTTAGGCGAGGATCCAGGTTCTTTACGGAGTGCCGTTGTTTGCAAACCAATTACTAAGTCGTAATTAATAGCCACAACACACAGCATTTCTCTTTTTACTTGTGATTTATCTCACTGCCGTTTAGGATAAATTGCTGCTACGCGCATTTCTGCCCTGGCCCTAATATCAGCCCCGTGCTAGCTCCTGAAGTTCAATGTAAATACTGCCGAGCTCCATAGAGAACCCAATATGTACTACTCCTTCCTGTCTTATATAACATATACGCGGTATTATAAAATAATTCTGGTAGTAAAATGTAAAATAAAAAAAAAGTTTTTAATACAAATATTTAACTTCTATTGAACCTTTTATTATTTGTATCGAAAAGAATTTGACTCACTTAATTGCGATGTTTTGCTCATTCCGTGTGGCGGAATGCTGATCTGAATTCCTGCATGAACGAATGCAACAATTTAAAGCCAATTTGAAAAATGTTTAGTACAATTCTTGAAATATTTAGTATAAATCCTAGCAATTTTTATCTAGTTGCAAGTTCAGAGGGTACAGTAGTTATATATATAACGCTTCAATGAAATTAATTTCATTCTAGAGGTGATATTTTTTTGTCGAGAAACTGATTTTAGCATTCCATGGAGACCGTCATATATCTTACGCTTTTGTAATTATTTCGCAAATCATTACATGTAATATGTTAAATAGGATAATATATACACTGCTAGACAATTGCTAAGGACGAATGACACTATCACCCATAATAACCACAAAATGAAAGGAAGCAAAGATTTTAAAATTAGAATATTTGCGGGATATAGTAAGAAAAGGTGTGCATATGCAAATTTTTCAATTTCACGCCTGTTCGTTAGGGGATAGCGTTGATAAAAAATTTAAAGGATCTGACTCGTGTGGACACTTGTTGTTCCAAGTGAAAGTTTGACGAGAAAGATTTAATTTAGGGACTTGTAATTTTCTGTATGTCCTCCCGATATCACAAAGATGGTTATCGGCGTGATCGTATTATTGAAAAGATCGAAGAAAGGCTAAAAATAACATATGTTACCAGGGAGTACGACATCGGCCACAGAGTTGTTCCACGGCGGTGACAAGCATGTGTAGTAAGCGTCACAGAGGATATCGCGTTACAAGTACGACGCCCGTAGGAGACAGGTACATTGTCCTATTGGCAAAACGGTCCGGCGCACCACAGCTCAGCAGGTGGCAAATCAGTTTTTTGTTACCACAGGACAGCAGATCTCCAGAAAAACTGTAGCCAGACGTTTGGGAGAAGGAGGACTATATGCGAGAACACCTGTTGTGTGTGTCCCCTTGTCCAGACTGCATCGTACAGCCCGTTTGCAATGGTGTCGTGAGCATCGCAATTGGACCGAGCAGGACTGGGTTTGCGCACTATTCTCAGATGAGAGTAGGTTCAGTTTATCATCTGATTAGAAACGTTAACTGATCTGGAGTAAGAATAGTACTGCTTATCGTCCAGAAAATATCTAGGATACGGACCGATATTTGACATGCAGTATTATGGTATGGGCCAGCATAATGATCAATGGCCGCACGCCCCTGCATGTGGTTGCAGCTGGGACTATGACCGGCTAACAATATATTGATGAAGTTCTAATACCTCATGTTCGCCTTTTCCATGGTGCTGTCGGTAATAAATTTGTTTTCATGGACGACAACGCACCATGTCAACGAACACTCGTTGTTCAGGTTTGTTCATTCAGCGAGGGTATTCAATGCCTGTATGGCCAGCACGTTCTCCAGACCTAAGCCCCATTGAAAATGTTTGCGATGCTTTGGGGAGGCATCTTGTTGGTCGAAAATATCCTTCAACAAACAAGAACACCCTCATCGTGGACTGACAGAGGAGTGGGATAACTTGCCTCAACAGCTGCTTTATAATGTTGTGCAAAGAAACATGATACGATGTGTAGAATGTTGCATCGCACTCCACGGTGGACATATCCCGTACTGACACCTTTTTCAAAGTTGCCTGCTATCGTTCATATACATTTTCCATTTCTCCGTACACAGCATCAAATGAACACTTTTTCCTTTCAGATGTTTCAAAACCTTCTGTATTTTTCAGAACAGTGTGGCAACAATATTTTATCCTGCTCGGCCTCCACCCACGCTTAATGTTTTGCTGCATTACAATTTGTGATCCGTCCTCAGCAATTGTCCAGCGGTGTGTATACACTCATTTGCAAAAATGGAACGAAGCAGCACCCCTAAAAAATGATCAGATTATCTCGAAATTTCGCATACAAATTCCATAGTACAAAGTAAGCAAATGATTAAGTTTGCAAGGCCAATGAGTGTTAACTTCAGTCATAGGGAGCGTTTCTACCGCACAACTAGAATCTTTCAAAATAGGCAAGATTTCGTATTCTTTTTCTGTTAATATTTATTTGTTTATTTTAACTTTGATTTAATCTGGTTGAATGGCATCTTACTATCGTTATGAAATGTATCCCTTTTTTTAATTAATTCTTCCTAAATATCATTTTCGGAAACCCTTCTATCCATTTTATTCTCTCCTATTCGGCAAATTCTAATTTAGTTTCGATTTTAAATTTTGTTCTTAAATATAAATTGTATTCCAACTGATATAAGGCCAAATATTTCACTTCGCCTTCTTGGTGTCTCTCGGTCTGCGCTTGCAACCATTCGCGTTTTGATACGTCATGACGTTTCGTTATTTTCCCGTGATACAATTATATATGAAAATATGCTGGAGTTATTGTCTGTGTCGTCGCGAGCATGTGCATTTACACTAAGACGCTTAAGTAAAAATAAAGTAATTAGCTTCAGTTGGCGATAAAAAACTGACGAAGTAAGACGTTCTTGTCTCTTGCGGCAGTCATAAGAACGTTATTCTTGAGAAAAATTGCTCGCACGATATTAAATATCACGAATGAATAATCAAAATTATTATGCGGCTTCCACACTTCTGAAGGAATTAGCGAAATTTGTATTTCAAGTGAGATTGTCTGCAATTATCAAATATTTCAACGTACTGCCTATGTACTTCTGTTTTCAACGTAAGGATAAATGTTTGTCTTCGAACAGTCATGTAAAGAATGTATTCATCAAATAATTTAATGTCATGAGTGAACTCTATTAAAAGATGTCAAATAAAGGATGTTAATTAAATTGAGACATCTCCTGTCTCTTCCTTCATCGGAATCGTCAACACTTCGTTTCAACTCATTAGACCCAGTCTTCCTTTGGAATTCTTCAGCCCTGGCGCTACTATCGTTCTTGACCATCCACCATTTCGATATGACCCACATCACGCTCGACTTCGACCGCCCGTCTGCGACGCGTAGCAGCTTCCATTATTTACTAATCGATATGCCTTCATTGCCGGTTATGTGCTAATGGGAGCACATAATACTATTTACTATTTTGTCCTAGCTGTCGTGTACAAAATCTCCCTGGTTTCTGTCAAAATACTATCTACGAGTCCTGGCGAAGTAATAATTATATCAACAGAAGACGTTATGTATAATTTATTCCTATTGTTACATTCCGACATTTTTTAACACTAATTCTTTAACATTTATTTTGTTCAGTCTAAAGATTGGGAATCCGAACGCCGCTCGTTTTACGGGCTGGCGAATTAAGTTCCTGTGGATGGTGAGCAGTAGCGAATAACTGCTGAGCATAGAGATGAGCAGGGTAAAAGAGCTAGTGATTCGAGAATCGCGGATTATTGAGCTTTAGCGAACAAGGGACTAAGTCCCATCAGATATATTACGCCTACACAGCAGGTGTTAAGAAAGATCTCCCGAAGAAGGATTTTAAGGATGGGAAGGAGGGATTTTAAGGAGGGGTTTTAAGGATGTTTAATTATTGTTAAGGTTTGAACAGAATATATGAAAATATACGTATTTAAGTATTTATGTGCCGCCAGGTAATGTTTGTAAATTAATTTGAATGTAAAATATTTCCCGATATATTGTATAAGCTTAATTTATACTCCTATTTTTAAAAACTGCAACACCATGAAGGAGTCATCAGAAATTAATGAAATTTATTCCACAAACGAATTGTCACAAATAAACGATTAAATTTACAAAGCAAAGAAAAAATATTAAATGTCGAAAATTTTAATTACATGTATTTGATGAAGGCACACCCGCTGCAATAAGTGCTTCTATACGACGTGGCATCAAATCAAAAATATTTTGAATTTGTACTACAGGAAGAACAGTCAAGCTTGTTTCTCTTCGAATCCAGAGTTCAGCTATATTAGCTACGGAACGAGCGTCACACGCAAACAGACAAAATCCCAGACATGTTCAGTAGGTAACAGATTAAGGAGCCCATTGTAGCTGCAGTCATCGATGGTTTTGCATCAGGGGAATCCTGTATAAGGGAATTCCTGAACAACATTTTTGAAGTGATGTCTGTCTGTATGTGTGTGTCTGAAAGTATGCGTGTGTGTGTGAAAGTATGTGTGTGTGTATGTATGAAAATATGTGTGTGTGTGTGTGTGTGTGTCAGTGAAACTGGAGACGACAACTGACAAAAGAATGGCCTATTACAACGCAATTTGGTACAAAAATTACAATCTGTAAACACTGGAAGCCTATTGTTTTTATACGCAATCGAATGTTCAGAACCCCCCTAAATTTTCGAGTGAAATTTTGACAAAATCGTCAAAAAATCAAAACCTCTAATAAAGTTACGCAAATTGACATTTCTTATGTAATTTTTCATTAGAAAACTATTGACATAAATTTTAGAACGCTAACATGAACCGTTCTCGAGATATTGCACATTTTTCAAACAAATTATCAAAAGTCATATAAAATAAAAAAAATATTTCCTGTTGAGAAACATGTCCACTTTTCATGTGTAATAAATACCATGCGATAAACTGGGTGACATCATTCTCGTGGATCTAGATAGATTCATGAGAAAAAGGTACTTTGAGTAATACTTTTTTATTTAAACGCCAATAGACATTTATCTGCTGTAAGAATATCATATTTTTCCGTCCATAACGCTTAGCGAGATATGAGCAACGAATTTGGTGGAATGTCGCCAATTTGGCGACTTTTCTAAATGTTCTAAATTAACGACAAACTCTCCAAATGGACAAAAATGACGCTAAATCAATGAAAATGACGACTCATTGACGAAAATTCAATATCTTGGAAGGAATATAAGTATCTACTATAAGAATAACTAATTTTTTTACTGTAAAAGTAGTAAATTCATTGCATTAAATAAGGAAAGTCATGTGCTGCCCAGATCAGATTTTTACTTTCTTTATATACATAATGTATAAGGAAAGTATTGTGACGGGGTCGAAAATTCGAATTCGAGTTTTCGACGGGAGAGCACGTTTCAAGCATCCCTGATCACGAATCAAACATTTTTGAAGTGATGTCTGTGTGTGTGTGTGTGTGTGTGTGTGTGTGTGTGAAAGTATGTGTGTGTGTCAGTGAGTCTGTGGAGACGATAACTGACGAACGAATGGACCGATTCGAACCAAATTTGGTACAAAAATCACAATCCGTAAACACTGGAAGCCTATTGTTTTTATTTAGAATCGAATGTTCAGAACTCCCCTAAATTTTCGAATGAAATTTTGAAAAAATCGTCAAAAAATCAAATCCGCTAATAAAGTTACGCAACTAGACATTTCTTATGTAATTTTTCATTAGGAAACGATTGGCATAAATTTTAGAACGCTAACATGGACCGTTCTCGAGATATTGTACATTTTTCAAAAAAAATTATGAAAAAGTCACATAAAAAAAAAAAAATTCCTATTGAGAAACATGTTCACTTTTCATATGTAATACTATGCGATAAATTGAATGACATCATTCTCGTGGATCTAGCTCGTTCCATTCATGAAAAAATATTCTTTGAATAATACTTTTGTATTTGAACGCCAATAGTCATTTATCTGCTGTAAGAATAACTTTTTTCTTAGTGCATAACGCTTGGCGAGATTTTGGCGACGAATTTGGCGGAATGTCGCCAACTTGGCGACTTTTTTGAAATGTTGCCAAATTAATGAAAATCTCGCAAATGGATAAAAATGATGCTAAATCAATGAAAATGACGACTAATTGTCGAAAATTCAATATCTTGGAAAGCATATTAGTATCTACTATAAGAAAAACCTATTTTTTTACTGTAAAAGTAGTAAATTCATTACATTATATAAGGAAAGTCATGTGCTGCCCACATCAGATTTTTATATTTGTTTTCGCGATTTAAATGTGTTACTTTAATTTCATTGTTTTCATGTATTCCAAATTATTTAATTTAATATTCATATTAGAGAAACTTATTCTTTTGCATTAGGATTTTGGACCCCGTCGCAATACTCTATTTTATGTATATAAGGAAATTAAAAAGATAACTTTTAAATAGTTATATCAAAACGTGTGCCCTTACATGCGTTGTGATTTAAACGTACTCTATATTATTACTATCCTCATATACATAATGTATCCTCGCTCTGTCTTCACTGCAAATTTTAGACTTTTAACTGGACATGACTTTCTTCAAGGACACCTCTATCGTATTGGCGTGGTTGATTTGCCTGACTGTGTTCTTTGTTCTACTGACGCCATTATGGATTTTAATCATTTGAGAAGCTGCCCTGCGCTTTCTTTTATGAATTGTTCCCTTCTTGACAACTTTTATAACAAGGCTGGTTCTTATTGGACTGCCAGAGGGCTTATGGCCGATATGGCCTCCACCCCGACGTAGGATTAAATATATATATATATATATACATAATGTATAAGGAAAGTATTGCGACAGGGCCGAAAATTCGAATTCGAGTTTTCGACTGGAGGGCACGTTTCAAGCATCCCTGATCACGAATCAAACATGTTTGAGGTGATCTCTGTGTGTGTGTGTGCGAAAGTATGTGCGTATGTGTGTGCGAAAGTATGTGTATGTGCGTGTGTGTGTGTGTGTGAAAGTATGTGTGTGTGTATGTGTTGTGTGTGTGTGTGTGAAAGTATGTGTGTGTGTGTGTCTGTGTGTGTGTGCGTGTGTGCGTGTGTGTGTCAGTGAGTCTGTTCAGACGATATCTCACGACTGAATAGAGCGATTCGAATGAAATTAGATACAAAAATCACAATCCGTGAGTACTGGAAGCCTATTGTTTTTAAACGCAATTGAATGTTCAGAACCCCTCTAAATTTTCGAGTGAAATTTTGAAAAATTCATCAAAAAATTAAAACCTTTAATAAAATTACGCAAATAGCCATTTCTTACGCAATTTTTTTCTTAGAAAACGATTGACTTGGAACGCTAGTATGAACCATTGTCGAGATATTGCACATTTTTCAAATTAATTTATCAAAAAATCTCAATTAAAAAAAAATATATTAACTGTTGAGAAACATGTTCACATTTCATATGTAACATCATGCGATACATTTGGTGGCATCATTCTCGTGGATCAAGCTCGTTCCATTCATGAGAAAGGATACTTTGAGTAACACTTTTGTATTTCAACGACAATAGTCATTTATCTGCTATAAAAATAACTTATTTCTTCGCCCATAACGCTTGGCGAGATGTTGGTGTCGAATTTGGGGGAATGTCGCCAACTTGGCGACTTTTTTAATGTTGCCAAATTAACGAAAATCTCGGCAAATGGATAAAAATGACGGCTAATGGATAAAAATTCAATATCTTGGAAAAAATATAAGTATCTACTATAAGAATAACCAATTTTTTTACTGTGAAAGTAGTAAATTCATTGCATTATATAAGGAAAGTCATGTGCTGCCCACATCAGATTTTTATAATTGTTTTCGCGATTAAAATGTCTTACTTCAATTTCATTGTTTTTCTGTATTCCAAATTATTTAATTTAATATTCAAATTAGAAGAACTTATACTTTTGCATTAGGATTCTCTAAGACGTACTTTCAAAGGCGTTGTGTCAAAAATGCTGAAAACTAAAATACCCTTGAACATTTAGACCCAGAGGTATATAGTTGACCGTAATCTTTCGCCGTCAAAATTACAAATAAAACATGCATACATTTGAGTAAATGTGGTTGTTACTTTCCCTGCAATACATGGTATGGTATAGGGACAGAATTGGAATCATGCTGAAAATCGCAAGAGTTTTCAACTGATCTATCCATTTTGGGACCTCTAGAACACGAAAAAAGCATTTTTACAGTGACGTATGTGTGTGTGTTTCTGCCTGTCTGTGTGTCTGTCTGTCTGTGTGTCTGTCTGCCTGTGTGTCTGTCTGTCTGTGTGTTTATCTGTGCAATGTATATATCCAATCTAACTCAAAAACTAACAGTCCAAATTTTATAAAATTTGGTAGATGAATCACTTGTGTGTGATCCTGGGTGCTGATTAGTTTTTGGTACGATCCGGGATAAAAGACTATGTTTTTTTTTTTTTTTGGCGAAATGGCCCTCAGAAATTGCCTGTATCCACTCTAGTTGAAAAGATAATAGACCAAATTTCACAAAAGTTGGTAGGTAAGTAAATCACTTGTGGGTTACCCTGAGTAGATATTGGCACGATTGTGAGAAAAATAACTTGCCTTTATTTTTGAAACGTCCTGCAAAAATCATCAAAATTTAAAATAAAAAAACTATGTACGCTCAAGTGCATTAATTAAATGTTTATTTTATAGGTAATTTTTAACTATGAAAAGAATAAGACCAACCACATTTCACTAGGGCCAGTCGTTCGCTAGATATTTTAGTTTCTTCGCATTTTCACTACGGCACCTTTACAAATAAGTCCAGTGACCAACTGAGAATAAAAATTAAATTAAAAGCGCAAATTCGGTGTAATTTTACATAATTATGGGTGTTATCTCGTGCAATTAAACTCAGTATAATGAATTATTGAAGAAATAAAAAAGAACGTGAATGAATCTGCAGAGAAAGTCATGTGCTGCCCACATCAGATTTTTTAAATTTAAATTTTGACGTTTTCGCGGGCTATGTCATAAAAAAGGAACGTTCTTCTCTCCGAATCGTAGCAAAATCTAATCACCATCAGGGTAACCCACAAGTGACTAATTTGCCAAAATTTGTAAAATGTGGTCAATTAGTATTTCAGCTAGAGTGGATACATACTTTCGTTCAAGTCATTTCATAAAATAAGGCAGGTTCATTTTTTCCGAATGGTACCAATATCAAATCAGCACCAGGATAACCCACAAGTGACTTATCTTCCAAATTTGTGAAATTGGGTCAAGTAGTTTTAAAGCTGCAGGGAATACATATATTGCACAGACACACAGGTACATATACAAATTAAAAGTGCTAAAAAGGTGTAAATCCGTCTGAAACTCGAATTGAGATTTTTGACAGCTTCCAATACTTTCCTTATACATTACCATGCATTGTAGGGAAAGTAAACATGATTTAATCGAAATTAGGAATCCTCAAAATGCGTACAAAGACATCGTAGTTCGAATATCGGATTTTTGACTCCATTATAATATTTTTCTTTTCATACATTATACATTGAAAAGAAACTAAAATTGAACTCATAATTATCGTTTAAACATTACCCACAAACAAAGTATTAGTTTCTCCAACTAATTTTCCAACGTTGATTAAGATTCCTTTCAGTGTTCAGTCAAGCAAACGTACAGCAGAGACCTCCAAAAAGGCTCCTTTAATAATAAAATGTTGAAAGGTTATAAAAACTACGCAACAGATGGTGGGTTTTCATTTTTCCAATCATCAAGGCTGAAACGTAAGAACGGAGATTCAACATCTGCTGGTCAGGAAAGATTGATGGTAAAATGATGAGAAAGGTGAGCTTTGGGCTACTTCGGAAGTGTTCTTTCTATTGATTGCTATCAACTTCGGAGAAGTTTTCGACTCGGTATAGAAATACGTAAGACGATAATTATTTTCAAGCACATAAATGTATTTCTGATATGGTAATTACCTTTCTCAGAAGGTGATATTTGTAAGTGTTTGAATAAATATTGTGAATCTAAGTGCGGGATTGGATTAGGAACTATGAACACTGTATTAAGAGAGAATACTTCTTAAACTTTTAAACTTAGATTGGTAATTAAAATTGGTAATTATTTGTAACTTTCTTTAATCTAATGCGCAACATATAACATGATTTTCAGTATTGTAATGAGTGAGCTGCTAGCGCAGCGTCACCTGGGAAAGAAAATAATAAAGAAAAGAGAGAGAGAGACGGGGGACTCACGACATCGGCTCGAGACATGAAGCCCACTAGTTTTGTTGTGTTGAAGACCCAGGCCGTACGACTCATCTAGAGGACTTGAGTATCTATTTGGACGGCCGAGAGTTTTGTTGTGTGAAACTTCTTAACTTTTGTAATGTTTGTGTTGTATTTGTGAATAGTTTAATACTGTCATTAAACTACAAAATGTGTACAAGTGTATACGTGTCAATCCTGTACAACTAACGGATATAATTTGGCGCCCGAGCGTGCGACCGCTGTTTGCGTGTTTTCAAAACGACGGACAAAAAGAACTCTTGGGATAACCCCATCCTGATGTGTTCGTGTGAATGCGGTGTTGGAATATCCGTCCATGCCAAGGATATTAACAGATAAGTGTTCAACCTGTTTAAACTATTTTCTGTAGTTGTACTTCTGTTTTCGCCATCCGGCAATTGCAGTAGTGAAACCTATCGTTACAAAAACATTATTTTGTAAAACGAAGTGCTTGCCGTTCTGAGCGTCGCTTTCATTTTCACTTGACCACTGCTGCCGTGGCGGAAAAAACCTCGAAACCCGAAAATAATATTTTTCAACACCAACTACTATTTTTTGATAGGCAATGAACCGAAGTATCTTGCATTGTAAATAAATGTATTTTATTCAGTATATCTTAAACAAGACTTCCACATTCTAATTGAAATCTTGACTAAAATTTCAATATTTTATCCAAAATGTTTATAGATATTTATAATTATATGTCTCACGTATTTTCAATATATGCAACCTCAGCTTATTTTTGACATAAATACATTTCGTAAAAACATAGCCAAAATCATACTATAAAGCGGAAAATATAGATATATAAAATTTTTTGTTTTCCCTCATTTCTTTAAGCCTATAAAAAAAGCTACACGTTCCTACACGCTCTGGATAAGGTATTTCGAAAACAGATACTATAATGCAACTGTTCTGTGAAAATCAGCTGCAATTTTTTGCAACCTTCGCTGTTTCGGCATATTTCATACTTTTTCTGAAGGTCCTGCTCAGCCCTACATATAAGTATCGTTCGTACTTCCAATTGATCCAGCGACATTTAATTTCATGATAAATATTTCATTACTACTTTTAAAACATCAAAGACATATTTTACAACTTTTAAACTTATCCCATCTTTTTTCATTTTAAATCTTATATATATATATATATATATATATATATATATATATATATATATATATATAATTCTTGTGTTTCTGTAGATATCCTCATTTTTTTAAAATTCCATTAACTTTTTTAAATACGGCTATTTTTATGAGCTAAGGTGTTAGTGATTTAATGGTCCACTTGGACTTTAAAGTCGATTTCTGAAGAACTGGATTTTGACGCACGTTGTGCAACACGAAACATAACTTTGGTTCATTTATATATCAATTCAAGAAATTTAAAGTGATTATTAAAGCTAATAAATGTGACAATGTAATACACTAGGATCTAACACCTACATTAAAATTTGTATTTTCTATGATGTATTGTTTCAACAATTGTGCCAAAATACGGGCATATTTCCGTACATTTTTTATTTATTTTTTTAACTAACCACTAATTAAAGAATGACAGTAAGCCGAAACAAAATTCAACCAGAAAGTATGTCGTAGGGTGTTCGTGCATGTATAAAAAAAGTTTTATAATTTTATCTTCGAAATTTAAAAAAAAGGTGAAGGGTATGCGTATACCTTCATATCTCCCCCCCCCCCAAAAAAAAAGATCTCGAATCGCCACTGATTTTAATATTACCATGCATTTAAAATCTTACTTTTAACTTATCTACATGCGCAAAAATTATGCAAAAATATTAAGAAATGCATAAGTTGTGAGGTTTTTTCCGCAAATTCCTCATTCGGCACCACTGTGCGGCGCAACATACCGTATCTTTTTGGAACAGGTGCTTCCCAGTTTATCGCAGGCCGTTCCTCTTCCCATCCAGAGCAAAATGTGGTTTATGTACGATGGAGTCCCGGCACACTTTTTCATCACGGACCAGAACTTCTTGAATGCCACATATCCCACACGCTGGATCGGACGTGGCGGACCTGTGGCGTGGCCTCCTCGCTCACCAGACCTCAACTCACTAGACTTTTTCTTCTGGGGACACATGAAATCTTTAGTGTACGAGACGCCTGTGGACTCGGCAGAAGATCTCATCCCGCGCATCGTTGTTGCCGCAGACCACATTAACACAACACCCGGAATCATCGAGAGGGTACGTCAGTCATTCCTTCGCCGGTGTGAACAGTGCAACGACACGCGTGGTCGCCACCTTGAGCACTTGCTGTGAGTTTGCCGCTGCACAATAAATCTGTTTGTGCAACGTTTGGTATCGTTCATTCGCTTTCCCAACACTGGTGTACGTTCAGGTTCGTATTCTAATTTTACTCTTTTCTGCCTCTCTGAGTGCAATGCGACCCTATATTCCATGGTAATTATTGCTCGTCTGGTGGGGTACTATCACCCCTCTGCTTTTGTAAAAACAATTCCGACTCACCCTGTATATTAAGTTTAAGATCCGATTTCAAATGGGGAATGTGTTTCGTATATCTTCGATAACGTTAAAATAGTACATTTTAATCATTGTTTATTCTATATATTTTTATTATTAGACGCACAACCATTATCTTAAATTAATTTAATTTCTCCTGACTACAACATTTGCTTCCAACCAAATGGTTCTATTTCTACTATCGACTGCTCAATTCTTACTTTCCTTATATACAATAATGTATAAGGAAAGTATTGTGGCGGGGTCAAAAATTCGTGTGAGACCAGAATATGTTCTCACATGAGACATTTTTATTTGTATTATTTATGGTGGCCAGAACGGCAAAGAAAGCGGTAGTCTGGCTGGCGCCAAGGTTAATGACAACGTGAACTTTAAGGTCAAAAGGACTATAAATTTGGGTGCGCCAGACCAGAGGGGCCTTGCTAAATGGGGAAATGATGCCATTGGATTGAGAAGAACCAATGAGCGTCATGGGGAAGAAGGGCGGAGCTACCCCCCCCCCCCCCGGCGAAGGAAACACAGTTTGGAGCAGACGACGAGAGACAAAAGAAAAGAAGGAGTGCAGTCATAGACGAAACGAGTTCAGTTGTGGACGAAATCAGAGATGTAGACAACTAGAAGCAGGATGGAATTCAGACATGAAAAGAAATAATCACATTTTGACTAGAGCACGAATAGAGAAAAATGAAAAACTAACAGATTGGTAAAGGTTCCGTAGATGTTCCAAATTAATGGAGGTCGATCAAATGGCGAGTGCATTAGTAGTACGAGGAGGAGCCACACACCACAGAGTTTATGGCAGTATAAGACTGATGCAAGCGAGATGATGAGCCCAAGACTAAACTGGAAGGTATGTGCTCAAAATATCACAGGTTCTAGACACTATCGTAAATCTAATAATTCTGGTCGCATATGTCCCCTCGCTAAAATAATTAAATGAAAATTGATAATAAATGAAAATTGATGTTATTGATAAATTGATGTTGTTAATAAATGATAATGTTTAAGTTTAAATAGTCTAATCTTTTGATATTAATTAATAATTCCTTTCAGGACTTACACAAAAGGTAAAAATAATTGGAGGGTTTATTGCGGCACAACAACCAGCAATGTACTTTAAATGTTAATTCTACTTTATAAGTATGTCTTTAATGCTTAATAATACTTAATGTTAATTAGTAACTGTAACTTTAAGTCCCTTTATTCTTTTTTACGTCCCACAATACGAATTCGAGTTTTCGACGGGAGAGCACGTTTCAAGCATCCCTGATCACGATTCGAACATTTTTGAGGTGATATCTATGTGTGTGTGTGTGACGTGTATGATCAATGAGCCTGTGGAGACGATAACTGCCGAACGAATGAATCGATTCGAACGAAATTTAGTATAAAAATTACAATCTGTGAATACTGGAAGCCTATTGTTTTTATACGCAATCGAATGTTCAGAACCCCCCCCCCCCCCCATAAATTTTCGAATGAAATTTTGAAAAAACCATCAAAACTTCAAAACCTCTAATAAAGTTACGCAAATAGACATTTCTTATGTAATGTTTCATTAGATAACGATTGGTATAAATTTTAGAACGCTAGCGTGAACCGTTCTTGAGATATTGCGTATTTTTCAAAAAAATTATCAAAACATCATATAAAATAAAAAATAATATTTCCTATTGAAAAACATGCTCACTTTTCATATGTAATATCATGCGATAAATTTTTTGACATCATTCTCGTGGATCTAGCTCGTTCCATTCATGAGAAAAGACACTTTGAGTAATACTTTTGTATTTGAACGCCAATAGTTCTTTATCTGTTATAGGAATAACTTGTTTCTCAGTCCATAACGCTTGGCGAGATTTTGACGACGAATTTGGCGGAAAGTCGCCAACTTGGCGACTTCTTCGAATGTTGCCAAATTAACTAAAATCTCGTGAAATGGATAAAAATGACGCTAAATCAATGAAAATGACGACTAATTGACGAAAATTCAATATCTTGGAAAGAATATAAGTATCTACTACAAGAATAACCTATTTTTACTTTCCTTATATACTTAATGTATAAGGAAAGTATTGTGACGGGATCGAGAATTCGAATTCGAGTTTTCGACGGGAGAGCACGTTTCAATAATCCCTGTTCACCAATCAAACATTTTTGAGGTAATGTCTGTGTGAGTGTGTCTGTGTGTGTGTGTGAAAGTGTGAAAGTGTGTGTGTGTATTGTTTATTGCCATCACTTTTAGTTTTCGAGATCAAAACATTGCCATCTTCGCATTACAGTCTTTAAAAACTGAAATTTTTCAATTTTCTAGCCTTGACAAAGACGAGTCAAGCAGCCTATTAAGTGCTCAATCAGCTCGGAAGGCAGTAATTGCCACTCTTGTAAAAGAACACATTCGAGTTCTTGGGTAGTGTTTGGAACTGTTTGTCGGAAGGCTACAGCTCTCCTAAGAGCATCCCATACATGCTTTATAGGGACAGGTTACAACTCATAAGATGAGGCAACCATAAATTTTACGCCAGAATATGCTTTATAGGATTTAGATCTGGGGAATACGGTGACTACTCCAGCAGCTGGAATCCCTTTATCATCATGTAATCGCTTACGATATGAGGCCGGGTATTGTCGTCCATAAGAACAAACTCAGATCCTATTATACCCGCATAAGGGCAAATAAAAGGATCAAAGATTTCATTAGGATATATTTGGATAGTCACAGAAACGTTGAGTAAGAAATGGAGGCCAGTACGTCCAACCAAGGAAATGCAAGTCCATACAAATGTACCATCACCAGAAAATGAGTAGCGCTGGTTTATGTTAATCGCTTGATACAATGAACCAGCCTCACCCAATATAAAAATTCGTCGATCGTCTGAATGCAAAGCGAATCCGGACCCTTAGATAAATAGGACATTGCTTTAATTGTCTATGGTCCAACTGACATTGTTCCTCACATCATCGAAGACGGACTGCTCTGTGACAATTGAACACAAAAAACGCGCATTAAAATTATGTGCCTGCAAACTCTTCACAGTCACTCACAGTCCTCCACAGTTCAGTATTTCCAACATTAGTGATTATCTGTTGAATTTTACTTTCTAAAAATTTACTCGAAGAATTGGTTAAATAATGTATCATCCACATCTGACAAATAAAATGAAATTTAAATCATTTTAATAGCTCGAGTGAAATCAAATATTTTTTCACGGTAATCCTTACCTCTCAAAACACAAAAAATAATATTGTTAAGAGACGTAATATTGGCCAGCGGTACTTATATTCCCATATTCATCAAAATAAATAAATAAACATCAGAAGTATTTTAACAATGTTATAACTGGACATACAGTAGAAGTAATATATGCATTTTACCGACTGTATGATCGCAGCAATCCAGAAATTTTATAGCAATATAATACGGATATCGGACGAATCGTCAGACAAATCCGTACAAAATAACTTTTCTCGGTACCCTTACTGGCTTTCCCGAGGCAACTTTGTGGCGTGCGGTACAATTTCATACTGTAAACTTGACAATGTCAAGATAAAATAATCGCCAGCTGACTATTTTAACACTGACAGAATTAAAAATGCTGATGGCTTTTTAATTGATGTTGAAGAATTTATTGATTTTCATTTTTAATTGACTTTTGAAGAATATGACGAATAGCAACCGCTGCTATAGGAATGTGAAGTCGGTGCAACTCATTTATTAGTGAGTCAAATTATTTTCTCCACAAATATTAAAAGGTTATATCGAAGTTAAAATATTTGTATTTAAAAATGAATCTTACATTTTAGTCAAAGAATTGTTTTATAATGCAGCGCATATGTTATATAAATAAGGAAGAAGTACACTTTGGATTCTCTGTTGAGTTCTGCAGTATTTACTTTGCAGTTCAGGAGCTAGCACGTAGCAGACATGCACGGGGCAGCGATTTATTATTATCGGCACCATCAGATAAATGACAAGTCAAAAGAGAAATGCTGTGTGTTGCAGCTAATAGTTTCTATTTAGTAACTGGTTCGCAAACAACTACACTCCATAAGGAACCGGGATCCTCCTCGAAGTAAGCATAAGTGAGACTAAGATTTGCCTCGTTCGTATCCAAATGCTCAACAGTTTATGAGCCGGGACGAATTGGTGTTGCGGTTACGAACCTTCATGTATAGTGTATAACACTGCTTTCTTTAGAGGCGGTGATCTATATCATTGGGGATAGTGGGCCGGTCAGCTGACCTCCCCTGCAGGTTGCTTGCAACTTTAATTGAATCCAGGATTCCTTTTATTTTCAGATGTATGATTCCGTAATTCAGGAAAATCAGAGAGGTGACTGATTTATTTTGGCTATTAAGGGCACCTACCCTTGTTCGCCAAGCCCCACAGCTAGCTTCGCAAGCCAGGGTTAGCCATACACATTACGCTCGCCTCACCAGCTATTTTTACTTATATACATAATTTTTCCTTATACTTTATATACATAATGTATAAGGAAAGTATTGTGACGGGGTCGAAAATTCGAATTCGAGTTTTCGACGGGAGAGCACGTTTCAAGCATCCGTGATCACGAATCAAACATTTCTAAAGTGAAGTCTGTGTGTGTGTGTGTGTGTGAAAGTATGTGTCCATGTGTGTGTTTGTCAGTGAGCCTGTGGAGACGATAATTGATGAACAAATGGATGGATTCGAACGAAATTTAGTACTAAAATCAGAATCTATAAACACTGGAAGCCTATTGTTTTTATACGCAATCGAATGTTCAGAACCCCCCTAAATTTTCAAGTGAAATTTTGAAAAAATCGTCAAAAAATCAAAATCTCCAATAAAGTTACGCAAATAGATATTTCTTACGCAATTTTTCATTAAAAAACGATTGACATGAATTTTATAACGCTAACATGAACCGTTACCGAGATATTGTACATTTTTAAAAAAAATTATCAAAAAGTCATATAAAATAAAAAAATATATTTCCTATTGAGAAACATGTTCTATTTTCATATGTAATACCATGCGATAAATTTGGTGACATCATTCTCGTGGATCTAGCTCGTTCCATTCATGAGAAAAGATACTTTGAGTAATACTTTTGTATTTGAACGCCAATAGTCATTTATCAGCTATAAGAATAACTTATTTCTCCGTCCATAACGTTTTGCGAGATTTTGGCGACGAATTTGGTGGAATGTCGCCAACTTGGCGACTTTTTAAATGTTGCTAAATCAACGAAAAACTCGCCAAATGGATAAAAATGACGTTAAATCAATGACGACTCATTGATGATGACGACATGGAAAATGACGACTCATTGAAGAAAATTCAATATCTCGGAAATAATATAAATAACTACCATAAAAATAATCTATTTTTTTTTACTGTAAATGTAGTAAATTCATTGCATTATATAAGGAAAGTCATGTGCTTCCCGCATCAGATTTTTTGCCTTCTGCTGAGCAGCTTCGGCTCACTAATCACCGTAGCCCTCTTCAGAAGCTATTTGTTATCGTTTGCTATGCATGCGTATAATATTCGTTGGGGCTTAGACTTTTGTTTGCTGACGCTCAACAATCCGCGGTACACGTTTCAATAACTCTTTTACACAGCTATTTTCCATGCGCAGCAGTTATTCGCTGATGCACACTAATCACTTGAACTTGCTTTTACAACCCGAATAACGAATGGTTTCCGGAATTTCTCCCCTAGTGTTGAATACAAATGCTGCAGAATAACGTTAAATAAAGTTTTAATATAACAAAATAACCGTGCCCATCAGCGTGAAATCCCAAAATGGTGGACTCTGAAGAATTCAACAAATCCCCCCACAGATTGCTCGTAGTATAACCTGCACATATATCTGCATCGCTGAGCAACATCTAAACGTATTTTTTCTAACGTATCGAATGGAATGGCTATTTCGGATATTCACCCTAACATCCGTAGTAGAAGTAATGGCGCTGGTTTCACTAAGACGCTGATATAACGTATTTAGTGAAGAGCAAATTGCTATTATGTACGTGCTTCTATATTTGTATATTGTACTCGAAGTATACATCAAGTTTCATCCAATAAAATTCATTCGTTCGCTCGTAATCCGAGACATTGTATATCGTGTTTATTCTTGGAGGGGATTATTGATTTCGTAAATTGAACATTTATATCATGAAAAAGTCAGCATTCAAGCAAATTAAATTATTTTCCATTTCGAGTCGTCTACTGTATTTCCACTATTAGTGATTATCTGTTGAATTTTACTTTCTAAAAATTAACTTGAAATATAGGTAAATTCCTTTTATTTTTATGTCACTAAGATATCAAGTAAACAATTACACTAAGCAAAGTATGAAACTATAAGCCCTTTAACCACAACCACTGAATAGTGAAATAGGACAAATCTGAAGAAATTATCCATTGTAAGCATATTTTTAATCTTAAAAATTTAAAATAGGAAAAATATCTCATTAAAAACCGATATGACTTAATTATGGTTAAAAATTACACTTGGTTTGATAAGGAAATGATTGTTTTGAATGAGTCAATGTCAATTTATTTATAATAAAATTATGTACATATGACCCGTTTGAAATAGTATTTTCAAGTTGGGCAGTTTCATAACAAAGATACTTACCTCTGGATGTTATTTTGATCTCATTCCCAAAAGGTTGATGAACTACTTTTTCATTAAAGACACATACTGATTACCCCAGAAAGAAACCAAGTTGAATATTAAAAATAAACAAACATTTTTAGAAATTATATTACTTCATTGTAGTGATATATTATTATGTTTTCCATTAATTTTTTTGCATATGGCGACTCTTTCCTTCAATGCTTACTTTTTCTTACATTTTCAAATGATTCCAATTGGTGAATAAATTCTGGAACATGTTACAAAACCTTTATGCATAAACAAATAAATTAAGATCGAATGACAAAAATATATCCAGTACATCTATAGTATCTGGCCTACTACAAGTTATTTAATTTGTATTTTTACGTCAAATATTAAACGAGATCTTGTAGAGATGACAATAGGTTTTTAACACACACGATTTATTTCCTCATTAAAAAGTGCAATACGACATCAAACATGCACAGTATATGTAACACATATAAATTAAACAACATATTGCAATGAAAACAAACAGTAAGCTTAACAAATTGCCTATTTATTCTTAGAAATATACATTCCAAATAGTATAATACATAGCCAGCTTATTAAAATTCAAGTCTGTCTAAATAACGTACCATCTATATCTGACAATTGGAATGAAATTTAAATCAATTTAATAACTCAAGTGAAATCAAATAATTTTTTACTGTAATCCTTACCTCTCACAACACAAAAGATATATTGTTAAAAGGCATAATATTTGCCAGCGGTACTTATATATCCCATATTCATCAACATAAATTAAATACATAGACATCAGAAGTACCTTGACTATTTTGTAACAGGACTTGGTGTAGAAGTAATATATGCATTTGACCGAGATTATGATCTCAGCGATCCAAAAAAAATTTTAAAACCATATGATACGAATATCAGACGGATCGTCAGACAAATCCTTACGAAGTAATTTTTCTCGGTATATTTATTGGCTTTCCTGAGGCAAATTTGTGGCGTGAGGTTTAATTTCATACTGTAAACTTGACAATGTCGAGATAAAATGATCGCCAGCTGACACTTTTAACACTGACAGAATTAAAAATGCGAACGGCTTCTACATAGATTATGGCGGATTGCAACCGCTGCTAGAGGAATGTGAAATCAGTGCAAATCATTTATTAGTGAATCAAATTATTTTCTCGACAAATATTTAAAACATTTTTATTTAAAAAATGTGTCTTACATTTTACTACCAGAATTGTTTTATAATACGGTGCATATGTTATATAAATAAGGAAGAAGAAGTACACGTTAGGATCTCTATGGAGTTCGGCAGTATTTACTTTAAACTTCAGGAGCTAGCACGTAGCAGACATGCACGGGGCAGCGATTTATAGTTATCGGCACCATCAGATAAATGACAAGTAAAAAGAGAAATGCTGTGTGTTGTAGCTATTAGTTTCTAATTAGTAACTGGTTCGCAAACAACTGCACTCCATAAAGAACCGGGATCCTCGCCTAGGTAAACATACGCGAGACTAAGATTTGCCTCGTTCGTATCCAGCTGCTCAGTGGGTGAGCCGAGATGAACTTGTGTTGCGGTTACGAACCTTCCTGGGTAGTGTATATCACTGCTTTCTTTAGAGGCGGTGATCTGTATCATTTGGTATAATGGGTCGGTCAGCTGACCTCCCCTGGATGTTGCTCCTTTCTTTAGAGGCGGTGATCTGTATCATTTGGTATAATGGGTCGGTCAGCTGACCTCCCCTGGATGTTGCTGCTTTCTTTAGAGGCGATGATCTATATCATTTGGTATAGTGGGTCGGTCAGCTGACCTCCCCTGGAGGTTGCTGCTTTCTTTAGAGGTGGTGATCTATATTACTTGGGATAGTGGGTCGGTCAGATGACCTCCCCAGGAGGTTGCTCCAAAACTTTAATTGAATCCAGGATCCTTTTACTTTTCAGATGTATGAATCAGTAATTCAGGAAAATCAGATATGTGACTGATTTATTTTGGCTGCTAGGGGCATCTGCCTTGTTCGCCAAGCCCCACCAAGGTTATTTTATCTATAAAGTTGCGCCACTTCAGCTCTAGCCAATAGCAGAGCACGTAAAAAAGCAACGTCACTGGAGTAAAATGTCAGGAACAGCCCGGTAGATTCCAGTGTTTAAAGGATGGTAGAAAAATTAATTTAATATTTTTTTCTTATTTAAAAAATTAAATAAATACTCAAATAATATTAATCTTACTTTAACACAACTTAAATATGCAGTACTGGGGTACATTTAATTACTTTTAATTTACTACATTTAATTACATTTAGTACGTACATTTAATTAATTACATTTAGTACGCACATTTAATTAAGGGTACGTACGTAAAACACTGTATTTCCCTTTCTGAAAAATATAAATCATCTGAAAGTTTCGTTCCGCTTTTTGAAACCAGTCAATGTTATTACAGGAGGCGATGTTATTTTTAATGAATATTGTTTTAAATACGCGAATTTACAGAAATATGTTCGGAAAGTTTTCTATGCAAGCAATCATTCTAAAATTTTCATTATACACAAATAAACATTGCGTAATTTCTTTCTAAATGCATATAAATAAAGTTATTTTCGATTATGTTATCTCTAATAATTGAAAATCCAAACAGTAATTAAAACACTAACACTAGGAGTTTTATGTCTTTCAGTGGGGGGGAGGGATTTACTTATGTCTAACTATTAAACGATTAAGTGATGCTTTTATTATAGTGAAGAACTTATATTATTGCAAAACACTTGATTTTATTGGGGTTTTTTAGATCAAAAAGAGAATTTATATGAAATCGAAATTCAGTGTAAACATATAAAACAAATGAAATTAATCGATTAACACGCACACTATGATATACTTTCAGAATAATAATTTAAATGTATTATAGTATATTGATTCATGATGAAAAATATACGAACAAGCAAATTGTATCATTACATTTATTTTTAACTTAATATTGTTAAGCATATTCATCAGACTATAAGACTATCAGATTTATTTTCAATCTTCAGATATACATCAGATTTTTCACACCAGCAAATCAACCAAAACAAAGTAGAAAATTTAAAATGATCCTACTTTATATCAGTTAATCAACTAGTCACAAGAAAGTCTAGATGCACATTTAATTATGCCAAGTTTAAAGATCTTTACGACCATTCCAGTGACTTGCACACACACACTTAAACACACAAATTTTCAGATCTTTACGACCATTCCGTTGACTTGTACACACACATTTAAACGCACAAATTTACAGATCTTTACGGCCATTCCATTGAGATGTACACACATATTTAAAGGTACTTATTTACAGATCTTTACGACCATTCCATTGACATGTACAAACATATTTAAACGCATAAATTTACAGACCTTTATGACCATACTATTGACTTAAACACACACACATATCCGCACAAATTTACAGATCTTTACAACCATTCCATTGACTTGTACACACACACATATACGCACAAATTTACAGATCTTTACGACCATTCCATTGACATGTACACACACATTTAAATACACAAATTTACAGATCTTTACGACCATTCCATTGACTTGCACACACACATTTAAACACACAAATTTACAGATCTTTACGACCAATCCATTGTTTTGTGAGACATTATCCCCACACAATTATGCCACAACTGCCGCCGTGTTCATGCGAAATACGATCACGTTAAACATTTGGGTCCCTATGTCCTTCCGAGAGGTTGGTGGTAGGGGAAGTAGGGTACGGTCCCTGTGGTTGCCTCACCCACTGGGTTCCGGTCTAAATTGGGTGGCACTGCCCGGCCGTCCAAACGGTTAGCTTACACCTTTCTAGTAGGTCGGACGGTCTGGGCCTCAACAACAACAACATCAACATTATCCCCTTGAAAACCCGCGCTTGTTTATTTTCTTAAATCCTACCTCCCCCCCCCCCCCATTTTTTGAATGTAAAAAAATTTAATTAATAAAATGTAATGTAATAAAATTAATTAATATAAAATGTGGAGATTAAATCCTGTTACATTTTTCAAAAATTACAAGAACATCATTAGAAAATATATAAAGATACAAATAACTTGCTGTAAAATGAAATGAATAAATAATATACTGTACTTTCGTCTTTTAAGATTTAAAAATCCTACATAATAAAACTTCATGAACTAAACTAATGTTTCAAGAAAGAAGTGCATTTTCCCAAATTAATATAAATTTTACAATGTTGACTACTTTAAAAGAAGATTTTTGATTAAAGTTTGCATTATTCAACCCTAAAAAAGAATATAAATAAATTTTTGAAAATATAAGTATTAATGTACTTTTAGTCATTAATTTCTTAATAAAAAATATCTTTGGTTTAATAAAATTAAATTAAATGAGTCATATTCTTCAATACTGATATTTTTACATGTATCTAAGTTTGGGAAACACGACTCTAAAATATACATTATATTACAAAAAGAACACTTATTTCTCCACATAAAGAAAACTAGCATTGCCTGGAATTTAAGATGCAAATCTCAAATATTAAAATTGTAGTTGAACTTGTAAGAAGTCTTCGAAAACCAACAAACACTTTAAAACAAACCCACACGCCGGCCGTGCCACCTTGTGCCGCGGCAGTAAACTCCATCTGACGTCTCAGATCATGTTCGTGGCAAAGGAATGGCACCCCTATGAAGCCACACAGCTCGCTTCGTAAGTCAGGGTTAGCCATACTCACTACGCTCGCCTCATCAGCAATTTTTGCCTTCTGCTGCGCAGCTTCGGCTCACTAATCACCGGAGCCCTCTTCAGAAGCTATTTCTTAAACCCTTTAAACGTGGTTGACGAGTTCAACTCGTCATGCATTGCATTACCGCTAAGCGGGTGTGTTTGATGGAAATTATACGTCATAGGATTTTTTATGAGATATTAACTGTGTTTACAATATTTTACACTAGATGGCAGCAGTAGTCCTACACACTAAATTTTATCAGAGACAGTATTTCGTAAACGAGCGTAAAATATACGCAGTTTCGTTGGGATTTCACATTCAAAGCAATGGAGGCCTCAAATGCTTCCAATCTTATTTCAGCAAAACGTAAGTTATCTCACACCCTATTAAAAAATGCCATCTAGACGATGTGTTGTATGTTATGCTTTCAATAAAAATGGCAAGAAGCCTCGGAAAGAAACCAGGACATGGTGTCCAGACTGCAAAGTTGCTCGTTGTTATATTCCATGTTTTAAAATTTATCACACCAAAAGGAACTATTAAAAATTGGAATTGTATGTTATTTTATTTACTTATCTGTTATTATACCCTCACAACAAATATCGTCACATGTTTGACAGTGACGTTGTAGTTACCTGACACCTGGGTCACAATGTGACATCATATTTGTGACTTCTATGCAACGTTACGTATTAGTAACTTTGTAACATCATTGTGACTATATTCTGTGACGTCTCCACAATTTAATTAACACGTAATAATGTGACGACATTACAACGGCAATTACAATGTGACGTCACAAACAAGTTAATATACGACGTCACAAACGACCATGAAACTGACCAAAATGACTTCTCTGTGACCTCAATATGACATTGCCGAGACGAACTGCGACGTCGTGTGACGTCCCAAAGTCACAAGGCGACGTAAATCTTACGTGACTGTGAAAAAAATGCTGTTAGGGTACATGTTTATTTACTTATCTGTTATTATGCATGTTTATTTACTTAGTACTTATAACACCTTCTCCTTCAACGCGAAATCAATGGGGAAAAAGGTATGGGAGAAAAAAAACTCCCCACTGCAGTCCGCGCGAAGGGAAATAAATGACACCCTTAAAGGGTTAACGTTTGCTATGCATGTATATAATATTCGTTGGGGCTTAGTCTCTTGTTTGCTGACGGTCAGCAATCCACAGTACACGTTTCTCTAACTCTTTTACCCAGTTTTTCCCATTCGCTGATGCGCACTAATCACTCCAACTTGCTTTTACAACCCAAACAACGAATGGTTTCCGGATTTTCTCCAATAGTGTAGTATACAAATGCTGCAGAATGACGTTAAATAAAGTTTTAATATAACAAAATAAGTGTGTCCATTAGAGTGAAATTACAAAATGGTGGACTCTGAAGAATTCAACAAATCCTCCCACAAATTGTTCGTAGTATATCCTGCACACGTCTCTGCATCGCTGGGCAGCATCTAAACGCCTTTTTTCGGACATATCGAATGGAATGGCTATTTAGGATATTCACCCTAACATACGTAGTAGAAGTAGTGGCGCACATAGAGAAACACCTGATTTTACAAAGACGCTGATTTAACGTATTTGGTGAAGATCAAATTAGTATTATGCGCGTTTCTCTTTATTTGTATATTGTACTAGAAGTATACATCAAGTTTCATCCAATAAATTTCATTCGTTCGCTCGTGATCTGAGACTTTGTATATCGTGCTTATTTTCTGAAGGGGATTATTGATTTTGTAAAATGTACATTTTTATCATGGAAAAGTCAGCATTCAAGTAAATTAAATCATTTTCCATTTCGAGTCGTCTACTGTATTTACGCCATTAGTGATTATCTGTTAAATTTTACTTTCTAAAAATTAACTTGAAGTATAGATAAATTCCTTTTATTTTCATGTCACTAAGAAATCAAGTAAATAATTGCACTAAGCAAAGTATGCCGGCCATACGTTCAATTGCCGTAAACCCCTGGGTTGGCTGTATGGTCTGGGCCTTTAACTAAGCAAAGTATGAAACTATAAGCCCTTTAACCACCACTACTGAATAGTGAAATAGGACAAATCTGAAGAAATTATCCATTGTAAGCATATTTTAAGCTTAAAAATTTTAAATGGGAAAATATCTCATTAAAAAAACCGATATCACTTAATTACGGCTAAAAATTACACTAGGTTTGATAAAGAAATGATTGTTTTGAATAAGTCAATATTAATTTATTTATAATAAAATTATTTACATATGATGATCAGTTTGAAATAGTTCTTTCAAGTTGGGCAGTTTCATAACAAAGATACTTATCTCTGAATGTTATTTTGATCTCATTCCCAAAAGGTTGATGAACTACTATTTCATTAAAGAGACATACTGATTACCCCAGAAGGAAACCAAGTTGAATATTAAAAATAAGCAAACATTTTTAGAAATTATATTACTTCATTGTAGTGATATATTATTATGTTGTCTATTAATTTTTTTGCATACGGCGACTCTTTCCTTCAATGCTTACTTTTTCTTGCATTTTCAAATTATTCCAATTGGTGAATAAATTCTGGAACATGTTACAAAACCTTTATGCATAAACAAATAAATCAAGATCGAATGAAAAAAATGTATCCAGTACATCTATAGTATCTGGCCTACTACACGTTATTTAATTTGTATTTTTAAGTCAAATATTAAACGAGATCTCGTAGAGATGAAAATAGGTTTTTAACACACACGATTTATTTCCTCATTAAAAAGTGGAATACGGCATCAAACATGCACAATAGTATATGTAACACATATAAATTAAACAACATATTACAATGAAAACAAACAGAAAGCTTAACAAATTGCCTATTTATTCTTAATAGACATTCTAAATAGTATAATACATAGCCAGCTTATTAAAAATCAAGTCAGTCTAAATAACGTACCATCTACATCTGAAAAATGGAATGAAATTTAAATCAATTTAATAACTTGAGTGAAATCAAATAATTTTTCACGGTAAGAATTACCTCTCACAACACAAAAGATATATTCGTAAAAGACATAATATTTGCCAGCGGTACTTATATTTCCTATATTCATCAACTTATTCAATAGGGTTAGTTCGGCGTGACACTACCTGATTAGGCCGTTACCAAAACACAAACACAAAATTTTAAGTGATATAGATTCAAATTGGGCAATTTTGGCCCAAAAATATCGGTCAATTCTCGGTCAATTTTGAGCCATTTCTATCATTTTTTTTATATTACATGAAAGTGTTTGGTGAATCTAAATATGTAATGATCAAAACAGGTTACCCTTGAAGATTTCTAAGTTAGCTCCAAAGAACTATAAAGATGGCTCCTTGTGCAAATTTTAAATATTGATATATGTAGAAGACATTAATCCCTATCGAATGACAACTTCTGTTTTTCTTTTCAATATAAATTGTGTAATTGCGGTCGGATGTTTCGTTTTACATATTTACGGCTGTACATCTATACTCATATTGCTTTGTTTAGCATTTTACCCATTTTTTCCCTTTGACAGCTGTGTTGACTCCCTTTGACAACTTTCCCTTTGACAGCAATCTCACACTGCACACTGTCTTACGTTAAAATGATATTCACTAAATGTAGCACATTATCGAAATTTCCGATAAGTGGTGGAGTATAAAAAATTACATATTTTGATATTTTTTAATAATCTTAGCATTTTTAATTGATTAATCTGAAGCTTCCGACTAAGAATGCAATTAATTTCAAACAGAGGATATTATTTAGTACTTCTGCTCGTTTAATCAAAATGTAATTAAAAACATTTGCTTTTGATGTAATTAAGTTTTTGTTGCGATTTCAATCGTTATCATTTACCGTTAAATATATCACTGTTGCAAATCGATTAAAACTCAAGTATATCAAATAAAAACGCTACAAAAATTTACATGCTGTATCATAAAGGGGAAAAAATATGTATCTATTTTAATTACTGATCAGATTTTGTAATGCGAGTTCTTTTGGCTTCGCTCGTATTTTTTAATCATGTCTTTTATATCCCCCCTTTGTAGGTCAATATACTAGCTTACTTCTTTTGCCTCTGCTGCTCTTCATAGCTCTTAATTTATATATATTGATCATCTTTTTTAATATTTTTTATTCTAATGGCTTTATTATTAATACATTCTAACGCGTTTTTACCTTTTATATAGATAAGATACTTGCTAATATTTTCCATAATATTTTCCACTTGAATATAGTTACCTAGGTAAGAACTTTATCATAACATCTGTGCTAGAATTATGTTGTCAGTCATTGCAGTTGTTATTGCATAGTTTTTGTTTTAAATATATATATATATATATATATATATATATATATTTATATATAAGTTTCAAAAAGTACAATACGTGGAAAGAAGCCAACAGGGATATACGAATATACCCTAGTTCCCGGTTACAAGTCGCCTTTTTACTCCAATCATCAATCTACGCACTTATATGGGTTAACGAGTTTGACAGTGTATTTTCTTTGGACTTTACTTTATCCAGGTTTTGTGATAATTGTTATTATCACTTCGGAGGTTGGCTTCAGATAGTGCTGGCGTCCAGGAGTGCAATGCCGCGGCATTTATGACATGTATGTTATCAACTGGGGTGTAAGGTCACAACCCCTTACAGCCTTTAAGTAAGCATCTCGATAAGCCTTACTCCTTTGTTCCGTTTTTACTCTCTCTTTTTCATTCTAAATGTATATCGTGCATAGTATTTATATATCTCTTATTATTATCCTTTATATTTTTAAATATTATATATATATATATATATATATATATATATATATATATATATATATATATATGTATATATATATAGAATGTTTCTTTAATACGAAGCATACAAAAGGAATAGTATGGTTCAGAAATGAAAAGGTAGATAAACTAAACTTATTAAAATAAGAATGTGAATGACAATGCAATATACATTTAATTTATTGCGCAAATGCAGCTAATAAATAAAATGTTTTCATCAAAAATATAAAATTGTAAATCCAATGAGTTACTACTTACATTCTACCATTAAATATACAATTTTATTTATATATATATATATATATATATATATATATATATATATATATATATATATATATATATGTGTGTGTGTGTGTGTATACGTACATGAAATTTTATATGCACATAATAAAAACATTCTGAATATTTAGAAACTGAAAATTCGTTGAAAATTGGTTGAATTGACAGAAACAAGAATAGTAAAACAGATAAATATAAAATATCAAAATAATATATCCATCATTTCTTTCATTAAGACCTGTACAATTCAAAGTTGCAGATCCGTTATTTCTGGTAAATATACTCTCACTAACAAAACTAAGAGGAAAGATAAAACCTTTAAAAACTTTCGTTCAGTGCAGCATTTTATAAAGTAGAGCTCTAAAAACCTTTCCCCAGACATTCCTATCGCTTTGATTTACAGTGTTGTGAGATTTAGAGAGCAGTATATTACATTATCAGCTACAGTGTAAATTTCTTTAGGCACTTTGTAAATCCAATAGAGATTTATTTTGTACTGTATACAGCTTGGTGCTATATATATAGCCTGATTTTTCATTGGTATGGAAGTATAAGCGTTATAAATGAGACACTGGTAGGTTCGTGATGCAATAATTAAAGATGATTCCTGGCGATATTAACCAGCATAAAATAAATGTTCTATGAAATATGTTCCATAATTTCTAATATAAAAATATGCATTAACTAGCAATTTCCACCCAAGCTTTGCACGGGCAAAATGGCTCGATATTAATCTTACAAATTCAACTAAACAACTATCAGGTGAAATAAAACAGCATAAAATATATTTTCAACTCAATCACAAAACTCAACATTATATTCACAATTCACTTTTACTCGTATTATGTCATCTTAGTTTGACGATAACCCGCTTATGTACCCTCTCCCGAAAACTCCCGAAAAATCTACGTAACTCTTGAAATTCTGAGCCAAACTACAAAATTCGCATAGCTTTGATAACTCGCTTCCAGGCCGAACAATCAATCACGTTTAAAATCAATATAGTTCCGGTACTCACTGAATGTAATAAGTGTCCCAAACTATTTCCACATCCCTCCAATCGTTTGTAAAAATGCCGCGTTCACAGTCAATCAGACAAACACAGAAGGACATACACACACTAGCATACATATACAAACACACATACATCAACTCAAAACCGTTCGATTCGTGTTCAGGGATGCTGAAAGCGCGATCTTCGGTCCAAAATTCAAATTCGACCCCGTCACAATACTTTTACATTATTGATGCTTTTCGTTCCAAACGTTAAGTATGCTAGGAAGGTGAAAGCAGAGAAAGCCTATATATAATTCATGTCAATGTCTGACCTAAAAACATATATAAAAATGAGCATTTTAAAACTTTTTTGAGATTTGAAAACAGGAATCAAACACAAAAAGAGAAAAAATGTATTGATCAGGACACGAAACTAATATATAGTCTTTAAAAAATAGCTGCAAGCTCTTTGTATGACGGTAAAAGCAACAGATGCACTTTAGGATTGATTTTGTTGTAGCCATATCTCTAAATATTATCTTAAATATATTTATTAGTTCAGAGCAATGTCATTAATTATATACGAGTTACGAATTGTATTTCCGCTTGAGTTAAGGAGAAAGTGCTATATGTAGCTTGAAATTATTTTAAATATATTTATCAGTTCAGAGAAATGACATAAAGTTTATATGAGTTACGAATTTTATTTCTACTTAACTCTATTTATTGATGAGCTAAGTGGAAAATGATACTTATACCCTTAAATTATTATCACTTCAAAGCAATGTTATAAAGTTTACACGAGTTACGAATTATATTTCTGCTGAACTATATTTATTGTGAGTTAAAGGGAAATTGCTACTTATTATAACCATAAATTATTTTAAAAATACTTTTCAATTCAGAGCACTGTCATAAAATTTATACGAATTGCGAATTGTATCTCAGCTTAACTACATTTATCGGTGAGTTAAGGGGAAAGTGCTAATTATAACCATAATTTAACAGCTGAAATATATTCCGGCCATTAATAATTTTGTAATAAACGTGTAAAATAAAATTTCTACTAAAGACACTGCAATGTCGATTTTTGGAACGTGGCAAAATTCCATCTCGCTCAATCGCTGATAACTCGACATTTTCGAATCTGTACCTGTTATATGCATACAGTCAAACCTGTTTGAAGCGGAACCTGTGGGAAACGAAATACTGTCTTTCTAACGGTATACTATTTTAGCCCCGTCCAAAAAAATAGGAAATTTATGTTATTGTCCCCTATATGAAACGGAACTCCACAACGTGGAAACGGACGGTCAGTTTAAAATAATTTGTTAATAAAAGCGCCTGTTTTAACAAACAAAAAATGGAAAAATCATCCAACTGTTTTAACCATTTATTTCCAAGAGAACCATTTTCCCTAGAACTTTCTATTAAATTGTATCACTATTTTTTTTTAAAGCTGTATCAGAACATCAAGAATTTTCAGTTGTTCAATAAGATCGGAAATTCTAGAAATATTAATTAATGCAAGATTTTAACTGAAAATCTCATCATTAGTAAGACACATCTCCAAGAAACTATGTTGGATTTTTTTAAAAGTTCATTTCAGTAAATCGTGATTTTGTTTTTAAATTTATTTTTTGGTATCTATGATAAGCAGTAACATTTTGCTTGTAAGTAAATTCATCTTTAGGTGTTAAGGTATGGTAATAAGTTAACAGTTAAAGGCATGATGTACACTATATTGTCATTTACATATACTTCTGTGGTTGCAGTATGCAAAATTGTACGTATATACATATATAAATAATTAAATTAGATATTATTGTATAATATAGTATTAACCATATATATACTGCCTGGTTATATAAGAAATCGTGCATGTTAATATTTCGTTGGATTGCCTTTACGCAAATTATGGTATGCATTCGTCATTGCATTGTGTTTATGAGTTCATGTAATGTCTTAACACTTATTTGTGGCCCGACTTGCTGTTACATTTTGCCAAGTTTCTTGGTCGATGAAGGAAGAGTGAAATTACTCCTCAGTTGTTTCTCCAGTATACTCCACATGTATCTTCAATGGAGTTGAAGTCAGGATTTTGTGGTAGCTAATTCAAGTGTTCGTTCACGATTTTAACGCGATGATTCGTGGCGTTGTCATCCTGGAATAAGCCATTGCCTCAGGGAAGAATACTTTCATTGATGTAATAAGATGGTCATTCAGTATGCTCAGATATTTAGCTGACTTCATTTTATTGCCAAATAGATCAGCGAAACAGAAGCAACCCTAGATTATAACACCTCCTCATGAGGCCTTACAGTGGGTACACTACAGAAAGGGTCCAATGCTCCATATGGTTCCCTTCTAATCCTAGTGTATCCATCATGTCGGAAAAGAGTAAATCTAGACTCGAACCACATGATATTTCCCCATTGTTCAGTAGTCCATTTTTTATGTTCCTTAGTGAATTGAGTTATCTTTTTCGGTTTAATCCCAGTTCTTTGAATTCTCGTATCATCTTGCAACTGGAAATGGTCTTGCTTTCACTATTGAACATAGTTGTTAGTTCTAGGGTCGGTCTTTTTTTGTGATTCGAATTCACTAAGCGTTTTATCGATCTTCTCTTACGATTATTTAGGAATCTTTTTCGACCACACATTTTTCGCGAAGTTGATGGTCCACTGCCATTTTCTAAAATTTAATAATGTACTGGACGGATTGTAATCCAGTGCTAGAGATTTTAGAAATTTCCTTGCACGTCTTCTGGAAATGACATAGGACAAAAATTAAATCCTTTTATAACTCTGTGACATCTTGTTAGCGACCATGTATAACGTATTCAGCCATGATCGCTGTGAACTAACTGATCAGCTGCACACTGATTCCATTGCATTTGAAGGTTGTATTGTCGGCAGAATTATGTAATTTTTCGAAGTGCATCACCATTTCCTCCTCAATATTTTCATGCGTCAACTCACAGTGCGACTTTATTTTGGCCAGGCAGTGTATCCAAATGCACTTTTCAGAGTTTTTTTAAGTGTGTTGTATAGGTGAGAAGTCACATATGGATTATTTGCATTTCCAGCTAAACCTCAAACTTCGCTTTTCCTAAAATGACCTGCATGAAAAGGAAATCTTTACAAGACTGAAAATTTTTCGAGTCCCCTGAAATTCCGTCGACTGTATTATAAGGGACGTGACAAAACTCGAATATTAGGGGCTTGCATCTCATCGAGGCCGACAAAACTAAACAAAAAATTTACAATTAGTGCGGTAACACTCCAGAAAAAAGAAATTTTATAATGCACTTTTTATGATTTTCCGATTGACCATTTATTACTTCAATATTGACTGACCTACGGCACTTAACTACTGAACCGATTTTAATGAATGATGGCTCATTTTGTGTGTTCTAATAGGAAGTACGTACTTTATGTTTCTCCTAAACCTAAAAGATTGGTTCATAGTAATAGCCACTCTGTTTCCTATATAAGTTTCACTTCTACAGTCACTCAGCGCACTTTTCTTTCCTGAAAATGTAAAAGGAACTAAATTTTGGTGGGCGTGGCTAATATACTGAAATCATACTTCATTTGTTATAAATAAATTCCTGAAATTTAGATGATAATACGTTAATATATACGTTAAATTTAATTAATTAATTACGTTAATTGTAACGTTTGTAAATTATTCATGAAATATATAATATACGGTAATTTTGTACAGCTTTAGAATTAGAAAAATCATTCAATGGGGTAAATTCAAATTCGGTGTCTCAAGTACCTGATTAAACCATTACCAAAACACAAAATTTTATGTGATATGCACTGCTCACAATTGAAATAGCAACACCATAAATTTTTAGATGTAGCTTTACGTAAATCAGGCAATAGAAACATCAAAGCAAGATATACAAATGATCACAGTTCTGTTACGCATAGTGTCGTAACACCTTGCTTAACAGCATAAAAGCGTCAGGTCAAGGAGGAGTGATATCACAGCTAAATTGTAGCGACATTGGTTTCAGGTTGTAAAAATCAATACAAGAGTACGCCAACGACCGCATACGTTCAGTTATCGTCAACGGAAGGGCAGAAAATCATTATTTTACCTGAGGGATAGATTGAGCATTCAAAGGGTCGCTGGTCGATTGGGTCGTGGTGTGAGCACAGTTCAACATTTTGTGTTACGGTTCGCGAGAGACAACGGAACGACACGAAGATAAGGTAGGGGAGCTTCTAGGCGTACAACACCACGTGAAGATCGTATGCTTCTGAGAAGTGTTGCGTGAAAATCGTTTACAACAGCAACCGTGTTACAACGGCATTTGTCCCACACTACAGATATCGTGGTTTCGACGCAAACAATTCAAAATCGTTTGCTTGACGCAGGATTTCGGAATAGACGAACATTTCGACACCTACTTTTTCAACGTCTTCACTGGTTACGTCGCCTCCAGTGGTGTCAAATGAGATGGAATTGGTCGACAAAATGAACAGAATGACAGAATGACAGAAGAAACATGACAGAATGACAGAATGACAGAAGAAACATTCTGTTCATGGATGAATCACGATTCTGTTTTGGCCTACCAGATGACCGTACTCGCGTATGGCGGCGCTTTCAACAATGCCACCAGGTAGCTCTTTTTCCATCAATCGCCACACATGCCCCTTAAGGGGTACCATGGTTTGGGGTAATATAACATTTGATGGACGAACATCTTTGGTCCACGTTACTGGCAGTATCACGGGACACCGATATGTCTCTGATATTGTGAAACCTATGGTACAGCCATAACTGTCAACCAGATCTGGTCTTCGTTTTCAGCAAGATAATGCTAGGCCACATACTGCACGAGTAACTATGAATAGTCTATAAGGTTTTGATATCCTGCCTTGGCCAGCATATTCTCCAGATTTTTCGCCAATTGCGCATATCTGGGACATCATGGGTCGCCGATTCAGAGAACTACGAATTCCAGCAAACCGTGTTCAGTTACAAGCCCAATTGCATACTGTGTGGATTGCCATCCCTCGGCATACTACTGACCATCTCTTTGACAGGATGCCTAGTCGTATTCAATCCTGCATAGCCACTCACGGTGGGCCTATTCTATATTGGTCTATTGTCAATAAAGTTCCACGCTTTCATTTTCCATGAATTATTTTTTGATACTTTGCATACCTCCAACACGTCTATTCTATACATTTCATAAGGATACATCAAATTCCTCACGGTGTTGCGAATTCAGTTGTGAGCAATGTAAATTGAAATTGATCAATTTTGGCCTAAAAATGTTGCGAAATTGTAAAAATTTCGACATTTAGTAATCGTAACGCCAGTATTGCATTTGCTCTCTTAATTTTGCGCTAGGACAAATGGAGTAGGAAATCTTAATCCAGGCAGAAATTCTAAAATTTTACTGATTCAACATTATGTTACGAATATGTAAAATGCATTCACTGGAGACTCTGAGAACCAGAAGAAAAACACACCCTCACACGCAGCCATTCCTATTACTTCAATGTGGGATTGTCATATTTGAACAATCTGTAATGGTTGCCAGATTTGACGATTTATCGCCAACTTGAAAGTTTTGGCGACTAATCGAATGTATTCATATTTTCTCAAAATAACGAATATTCTGGTAAATACGAGTCTATCGTGAAAGTTTCTACGGAGAGTATATAAAAGGATACATCGCTCAGTTGGAAAATAGTTGATGTGATATGAGATACATTGAATGGTGAAACACTTTAATGTTTTGCGAATAGTATCGGGTATTTTGTAAAATTAACGATGCAAACAATTGCTGTTTGTCTACACCTCACTGTTATATAGGGATCTTGTCAAATAGTTATAGATTCACCCATGAATCCAGGGTACACCCATTATTTCAGAGGATACTTCGCAACAATATTTAAAACAAATGTGTTCTTAAGAAGGTAAACGATGCCATTCTGCATTTATAGCAACAGAAATATTTCGCAATAATTATTTTAAACATTCAGTGCGTATTTTTAAACAGCAAATAAAATTTTAGAAGTAAAACTTAATGAAAGAACAATTCTCACCTAAAATGGTCGTTTGCTTATAAAAAATTGAAACCACTCCAATTATATTACCAGTCTTTGTCGTTATTACTGTTGGAGAAACCTGGGGAGTTGGGCAAGTCCAATTGTTCACAGACCATTATTTTGTTAATTTTACTTTGGATATTTAGATTGCGCAGATTCTCTTAAACGTAATATATAGAACTGTAAAAAAAAATAAACAGAAAAATATTTTGTTCTGAAAATTAAAATACAATCATTATATAAAAGCATTTTTATGAAAAAGAACATTTTTTTTTCTTGGAAGTTCATTGGCAGGCCTCACAAAATCTGGCTCCATATCTGGTGTACCACATCACGTGAAGATCGTATGCTTCTGAGAAGCGTTACGCGGGAGTCGTTTACCACAGCAACCGTGTTACAACGACATTTATCGCACACTACAGGTAACTTAGTTTCGCCGCAATTCGAAACCGTTTGCATGACGCAGGACTCCGAGGTAGACGACTTTTTCGACTTCTACCCTTTTAACGTCCAGTTATGACGCCACCTGTGGTGTCAAATGAGACGCAATTGGTCGGCAGAATGGTGAAACATTCTGTTCACGGATAAATCATGATTCTGTTTTGACATGCCAGATGGCTATATATAAATATATATATATATATATATATATATATATATATATATATTTGCTTCTATGGTGATGTTAATATTACTTGAATTGTATTTTTATTTTTTTATTTTTACATATTCTTATTATTACATTTCAAATATATATATATATATATATATATATATCCATGATTCCGAAATTTGTGTTATTAGTTTTCTAATGAAAAAGTACGTATTAAAAGAATCTTTTACAGTATTGAAATTCTTGATTTTTAATCATTTATTTTCAAACATTTATTGGTAAATCGTGCAATATCCTTAGAGCAGTTCATGCTAACGTTATAAAGTTTATAACATATGTTTTCTGTTTTCTAATAAAAAAATTTATATTTAAAATGATCATGTAATAATCACTAGCAGTATACCAATTCTTAGTATGGAATATATTATATAAAGATACTTAAAATTCATGATTATGTGCAAATACCTGCAGTATTCTAAATAACACTGTTATTCAAAACATTTTATTATTAACATGTATAATTTAATTCTCATAAAATGAAATATAAAAATCTGTAAAATATTATCTTCACAGCAGATCTGAAAAATAAAACATCCTGGTCCCGTTTGCAAACAAATTTACAAAAAAAAAAAATTGAAATTTGATCAATAAATGACAAAATGACTCTCAAATCATATTAGAAGGTATAACCGTACAATTTTTCATTGTGTTTTGGCAATTAGTTAAGCATAATATATGAGTTTGGAAATTTTTTGCTAAAATGAAATATATGACAATAGAAATTGAAACGTGCCCGTAAATCGTGCTCGTAATCCTTAAATTCGAATGCTATAATTGAAATAATCCAGTCAAAAGTGAAATTCCGATAAAATTTATGTCATATACATTTCTTTATTCTTTAAATCCGAAAGAGTTTAATAAAAAACGTTAGTTGTATAAACACATTGGATCTATTTCCGTTGCTTAGATATATGCTATATTCTTCTTTTAATAAATTTGAGGGAAAATATCTTCTGTATAATGCTACTCCTATGGAAAGTTCGTTTCTTTATTAAAATTTTTATAAAAACTAAATTCTAAGTTGGACTATTCGAAAGCTACCCGCAAAATTTCTTGAAGTTTGACGTAGCTCTTCTCCTGTGATGATGAGACAAACACACGCACGTACAAATAGATTTTCAATTTTATTTATTATTGATGGTCCTTTCATTTGTCATAAGAATATTCGATTGCTTTTAAAATTAACAGGGTTCCTGTATTCCATGATTCAGTTGCACCAAATTATTTTCGAAACACTTTATTTGTTCGCGAGATATAACATACACATACTCACGGATACACACACTAACGTCCATACACACGCAGAAATCCCGTAAAAAAATATTTGATTTGAGTTCAGGGATTCTTGAAACTAGCTTTTTAGTCGAAATCTCGAATTCGAATTTCCGGCTCCTTCACCATACTTTCCCTACCATGCAAATAGGGAAAGTAAAATGACGTAGAAAATCAAGCTATGTCCTTAAAAATGTGTATTTTCCTAGAAATTTACTGTCACGGCGATGATTTATGTTTCCACGCAATTTTGACGTAAGATGAGTGATGATCCGTAGGATACTTGAGAGAAATTCAAAACATAATGTTTGGGAAAGTATACCTGACGTAAAGAAAGATGGAGTGAAAAAAAATATTTATTTTTTTAACAAAGGAAAATAAGAAAATATGATTAAAAACTTTTGAGAAATAGATTTGCTGTTGCAATGCTTAGCAAAAATATCAAACAAATGACAAAACAGAAAATCTGATGGAGGAAATCACATCATCTAGACAGAATGTAATTCTGTGATATATATATATATATATAGATATATATATATATATATATAAATATATATATATATATATAAATAAATATATATATATATATATATATATATATATATATATATATATATATATATATAAATCTATCAACCATATCGAAATCAACCAACTGAAAATATACCTATAGGCGCTATGCTGCTCAACTAAGTTTGTTTGTCTCTTGTTATATATTTGATTTTTAAATTGTCATAGGTGTTATTGTTTGGTTGTAACGAAACTTGATGATACAGTTTTTGTGGTATAGTCAGTATGGGTCTTTCACCTTTTTTTACATTTTTAGTTTTGGTATAGTGTACTGTGTTTACGACATTGTATCCGCTTCCGGGGGTATCGTCATGACATCAAGCTGGCTTAACCGGGAAGTGGGGGTCACAATCCTCCCTGACGAAATTTTGATACATTGTCGTTCTTTCTTCATTCTCTTTTGTTTTATATATATATATATATATATATATATATATATATATAGCCATCTGGCAAGTCAAAACAGAATCGTGATTTAACCGTGAACAGAATGTTTCGGGGAGGGGGACAAACTAAACGATAAGACGAACAGTATCGACTAGTTTGATGTATGCCTTTTTAATCTTTAACATTCAGGGGAGTGTAAGGACCCTCTCGCCCCTTCCTATGAGTGTCCATGTTTAAAACGCTAATATGAACCGTTCTCAAAATATTGCTTGTTTTTCAAACAAATTTAGCAAAAACATCACACAACATTAAAAAAATATTTATTTTCATCAACAATGTGAACCTAACATATGTATAACATCTATTAATATCATTCTCGTGAATTTAGTTTGTCCATTCGTGAGAGAAGATATTAATTGCAATAATGTTGCACTTTGACGCCAAAGAATTCGTTAACTATCATACATTTTAAGGGCTAATAACTAAATATCATTTCGATTTTAATGAGAATTTTACAAGCGAAGATATGAATAAGTATTCGTTTGAACTCATAACGTTATCAAAGGCATGAAATTTAAATTTACGTAGTGTTAATTCAATGCCAAACACTTTGAGCTATGGATCTTGCACATCATAATTCGCTGTGAAGAAAATAATGAACAGCATACACAAAATCTCGGCAAATTCATACCCTAGCATATGCTGCCAGCCATATATATACTGGCTATTACTACCCACGTACTAGCAATTTCCACCTACGCTTGGCTTAGGCAAAATAGTTCGCAGTCACTAAATGTCAAACCGGCTAACTTCATAAAAAGTTTGGATATCAAACACCATTTTAAATTGAAGCATATAAATAGCGCACATTTTATTTCTATCAACAGCAAAATTGCTCTATGTAAGACAATAGTTCTTTGATTTTCAGATATTTTAATCTACAAATAAATTACAATTATAACATCAGAAAAATTGAATTTAAAAATAGCCAACAGGCGATTTTAGAATTTAGAATATATAACTATATTACTAAGATTGCATATTACAGCAAAAAAATTCATAAAATTGAATTATGAAATATAGTGAAAAACAAATCGTCTGCTCCAAATTAAAAAAATCTGATGTGGACAGCACATGTCTTTCCATATATAAGCAATGAATTTATGCATTTTACATTCAAAACATTCACAGGACTGATGAATTCACAGGACTGTGTTTTAACGTTGAATTGTACATTTGGGGATTTTCCGAATGATAATATGTAAAACTATTTCAAAGAATCCCATAAACGTATATTTCGCCCAACTCTATATAAACAATTATCGATATTGATAGCATCCACAATAAGAGATAATGCCCATATATTAAAATATTTTAATACTTAATGCATTAATTAGGCGCCATTTTCATTCATTTAGCTTCATTATTACAATTTTGACAATATTTTTGGCAATTTACTCGTAGCAACATTTAAAAGTCAACAAGTGTGCCGAAAAATTCGTCACCAAAGTTTTGCCAAACGGTAAGGACGGAAAATAGGTTTTTCTTATAGTAGATTCTTATATTCTTTCCAAGATATTGAATTTTCTGCAACTAATCGTCATTTTCATTGATTTAACGCCATTTTTATCAATTTGGTGACACTTTCGTTAATTTGGCAACATTTAGAAAAATCACCAAGTTGGCGACATTCCGTCAACTTCGTCGTCCAAATCTCACCATGCTTTATGTACGGAGAACTAAGTTATTCTTATAATAGAAAAATGACTTTTGGCGTCTAAATAAAAATAATTTCCTAAAGCATATTTTTTCATGAATGGAACGAACTAGATCCACAAGAATGATGTCACCAAATTTATCGCATGATATTGCATATGAAAAGTATATAATTCTGATGAAATAATGAATAAAGGAATTTCTGAATGATGAAAAGTGTATAATATGAAAAGTATATAACATATTTCACAACAGTTATTATTTTATTTTATTTTATGTGAGTTTTTGATAAATTTGTTTGAAAATGTGCAATATCTCGAGAACAGTTCATACTAGAGTTCTAAAGTTTATGTTAATCATTTTCTAATGAAATATTACATAAGAAATTACTATTTGCTGAACTTTATAAAAAATTTTTAATTTTTTGATGAATTTTTCAAAATTTCACTCGAAAATTTAGGGGGGCTTCTGAATATTTCACTGCGTTTAAAAACAATAGGCTTCCAATATACACGGATTGTATTTATTTTACCAAATTACGTTCAGATCGTTCCATTCGTTCGTGAGATATCGTCTGCAGAGACTCACTGACACACAGTCACAAAATCACACACACAGACATCACCTCAAAAACGTGTGATTCGTGTTCAAGGATGCTTGAAACGTGCTCTCCCTTCGAAAACTCGAATTCAAATTTTCTACCCCGTCACAATACTTTCTTTATACATTATACTATATGTATAAGAAAAGTAATATCGCAAGGACATATAGTTTTAGAACAACGGAGATAATTAAGAAAATTTAAGTTATTCTGCGCATGATGATATAAAAACAAATTTTGTGATTTAAGCCGTGATACAGTTATAGCTGGAAAAATCTTTGAACAAAATTAGTGAGATTTATAAAATTTTTCACACAAAATTGCAAGATTGTAATTGTTTCTCATTGCTTATAAGCCAAATCCCACAAGTATGCAGAATTTCGAGTTTCTACATTCATCAGTGTGGGCTGTAAACTTTTCTCTTAATAAATCACTCGGATATATGATAGATCAGTCCGTATGATATCCAATCGCCAAATCAAACAGTGAAGGGAAGCTAAAGAGTCGTTCAATGAACCAATCAAAAACCTGTTCGATTTTCACTAAAAAAATACATCTGGTTAAAAATAATTTTGATTAGTTGATTATTCTAAAAGTAAAATAAATCTATGTATTAAATATGCATTCAATAAATTTTGATGTAAGCCAAAAAATTCGCAGAAAATAATTATGTTCAAAAATACATGGTGATGTTGATATTAAAAGCGGAAAACTTTCATTGAAGATCACATGTTAAGCTTTTCTCTTATGAATACTTTTGTACTTTGCAGTTTTTTTTATAAAATTTTTACAAATTTTAGAGTTAAACTGAAATCCGATTTAAGCAAATCAACCGAAAATTTGAATTTGCGAAATTTGTAAGCAAAGTCATGTCTGAACTATGCGATACTTGCAAATATTACTTCAATTCATTTCCATAAATTAGATATAAATACAAAATATTCTGCAGTAACTGGGACAAACGCAACTGGATTCCACGAAATAATTTCTAGAAATCATATATATATATGAAAATATATCATTAAAACAAAATTTTTAAAAGAAAAGTTCTTTTTGTCAGTAGATTCGTAGACTTTCATAAAGGGCTTGGGGCGGCCTTATTTATTTATATCGAAGATAGTTCAAGTTATTTTTATCTCCTATGTATTATGAAAGGGATTTCGATCTAAAACAGACCGAGAGCTAAGTATTTGGCATTTTTGCATAAGAACTGTAAAAAAAAATTAAAAAATTTTATAATTGGTTTCTGGTTATAAGATACCATATATGTTGGAAAGAAAACAAAAACTTTATATGGGAGCTTATAGGCTGAAACAATTGTCCGTTGTTTATGAATTTTAGAACTGTTTAAATTATTTTATTTCATTTCTTTGCAAAAAAACCATATTGAATTTGAGATTTAATAAATAAATTAAGTATTTTAGAATGTAAAATAAAGTATTTAATTTATCATATCATTACCTATTTACTTACCACTGTCCAACATTCTCAAGTCAATAAGGCACGTTTTGCTTAAATTAGTTTTTGATATATTTTTGAAACATGTTTACTCAAACTTATTCTGTGAGACAAACTCATTCCTCAAAATCATTTCATGAGATATAATACCTTCTCAAAATTTCTCTATGAGACATATTTTTCCTCAAAATTATTTTGTGAGACTCAATTGTTTCATCAAGCTCTTCTATGAGATACATTTATTTCTCAAAATTCTTCTGGAAAACATATTTGTTCCTCTAAACCTTTTCGGAAAACATATTTGTTGTTGAAAAGTTTTCTGTGAAACATATTTTGCCTCAAAAATCTTTTGTGAAACACATTTGTTTCTGAAAATTATTCTTTGGAATAAACTTGTTTCTCCAAACTCTTTTGTGGAACACATTAGCTTTTCAAAATTCTTCTATGAAAAATACTTGTTTCTCAACATTCTCAAGAGGGACACATTTGTTTTCTCAAAATTGCTTTGAGAGGTACACTTATTTCTCTAAAGTAGTATTTGAGCCATATTAGTTTATTAGAATTCCGCTTCACACATATTTGCTTATTAGAATTCTGCTTCAGACATATTTGTTTATTAGAATTTTTCTTTAGACATACTTTTTCTTCAAAATTGTTCTGTGACACACACGTTTGTTTCTCCAAACTCTTCTATATTAAGACATATTTGTTTCTCAATACTTCAAGAGAAATCTATTCTTCAAAATTCTTTTGTG